>JAJMCI010000109.1:0-46260 GCA_030565705.1 Metschnikowia baotianmanensis
AGGACCACCAATGTCGAAGTTCATCTTGGATCTGGCGGTTTGCGCACCGTAGTACTTGGAGGAGTCGACCTCGATCTCGCCAAAGGCGTCGGACTCGATTCTAGTGGCAGACATTTTCAGCGCGGTGGAAGCGAAGGTTCTGGCTACGTTTGTGGCTACGCCGGTTCTGACTCTCAACATTGTGAAGCGGATGTTTTTTTCCAAGGGTAAAGATTTTTTCCCGTTGGGGTGAGACTCGTGGCCGATTCTGGGGTTCCGCTGGTTATATAGAGGACGCGCTCGTCCCGGCGAGAATCGGGTTGCTGATTGGTTCCCCCGCGAATGGGGTAACGCTGCGGGGGTCGGCGCCGACAAGGTGCTGCAAAAATGGGAAAAAATGCTGCTAAAAAAGTGCTGCTAAAAAACACACATCCGATGTTCCGCAACTACCACGTGATCCGGGTTTCCCCTTCTGTGGACACCCCCCTTCAACTTTTGAACCCTCCTTTTTAGAATATACACTTAAGTACTTTTATTTGTAAGTAAGTAACCTCCTCGTGGGCAACCTGTCTCGATTTGCAGCCTTATTCAGTTCATATCACAATGAAACACGCCAGTCACATTGCCATCACAGTGCCATTCCCACTTCATAACTTTTGATCTAGTTCGTAGAGAAAAAAAAAGGGGCGATGTTTTCTTAGAAAATCTACCCGCTGATCTCCTCAAGGGTGGGCCAGGGCCACGGGGTACTTGTGTGTGGGATCGAGTGCGCGTGCTTGATGTGGCGCTTCGCAAAATCAATAGGCAATGCCCGGAGAAGAAGTGTCAAGGTGCTGCGCGAGGGCACGAAGTCGATCGTCTCCCACCACCGCATGATCTCCGCCAACTCCGAGGTGTATTCTGCCGAACTGAGCGCGTGGATGTAGACCTGCCACAACCGGTTGGACGCGACGATACTCACAGAGCTGGCGTCCTTGGGGACATCCTCGCAGAAGTTTTCGGAGACGTTTCCGGAGACGCGTGCGCTGAGAGTATTCTGCTTGAATTCGTGAACTGCCACCTGTGGCGCATAGAGCAGGCCCCATGAAAGGGGTTTCCCTTCGACGCGTTTCATGCTTGCGCGGAGAAGGGCTATCAAGCACGCTTCATCTGGGACACTACCCTGAAGTTCATCGCAATATATCTGGTAAAGTTCCTTAGGGCGGTGGTTCACTTCACCGTTCAACATTACGCCGATGATACTGGTAGTCTTCCATCGGTTGCGTTGGTAGAGGTACCGCGCACACTCGACATTGGAGTTGCGGTGGATAAGTTTATCCATATATGGCTTGTGAACGCTCTTTTCTTCGCTATACCGGTAGAGGAGCGCCATGTACTTCTTGAGCACGACGTTCTGGAACTTGACAAAGAGGCCCGACGCCTCGAGCGCCTGGATGAAGTCCTCGATTCCACTTATACTGTCTATTGGACCAAGCAACATCAAAACAATATCCTTCGAAATCACAACATCTTGCTTACGTGCAAGCAACTCTTGAAGCAACTTCTGACTCCGCGCCTCTGTGAGGAGATGGAGCTTGTGGAGTTTCTTTGTAAGCATGAGCCACATAGTGGCCGAGTTTTGATGTTCTACAATAGCAACGTTGAAGTTGTGCATGAGCTCCTCGGGAGTGCTGGAAAGATAGATCTGGGCATAGTGCACAAATTCCGAATTCTCGGGGAATCGTGCCGTGGTGATATCCAACAACTTGGCGGCCTTTTCTTGTGACTCGTGTGAAATTAATAGAGTGATTCCCACGTATCCTTTTTGGGATAATCTCTCATTTCCCAAGTACTCAGCTAGAATCTTCTGGGCTTTGATGATAGGCATGGGCGAGGTCAGGCCCACGGCGCCGTTCTTGATGAACGTGAGCGCCAATAAATAGATGAGCGAGTTGACAAACTCATCGCTCACGACTTTGAATGTGAATCCAGTCCTTGTGGATGTCAAGAACAGAAGCGTACCACAAAAAAAGTCCTTTAATTTGCGCGGGTTGTATTGTGTGGTGTAAAATACAAGGTTTTCAATGATGCCTGTCACATGAGCCTTTCTACCATGATACTCCTGAGCTATTGGCTGAATGAACGTCTGCCAAAGATCTTGCTGAAGAGCGACTTCGTCAATGCTGAGTGGCGTTCGTAGAAGGATATCTGATGAAACGCATGCTGGGATATTGGTCAAGTGGGCTAGCTCCGTACACGCTCCGGTGATTCGGGGTGCACATAGTGACCGGACCCAGGAAATTATGGTGTGTATTGTTTCAATGCTAGGGCATGCCACCGACATGCAATTTAGGACTTTGACTAGCACAGAGTGCTGCTGATCCAGAAGAGTAAAACCTAGCTCTTGCGCTAGCGAACTCGCATCTTTCGAAAGGTGCTTCAGGATTGGGGTGCCACTAGTCCTCGTTTTGGACAAATGGGAATGCAAGTGTGTCAATTGTTTGGCTTGGATATCTAGCCACTTTGTATCTGCTTCGCCTGAATGAAGACATGAAAGGATATGGAAGAGCAAGACCTCGATAATCGCGTCTTCTCTATTCAGCAGCGGAAGTCCCGTGGGGCGAAGCGTGATGTCCCCTAACTTGCGCTCCTGTTTCATGCGAAGCCATAGTAGAAAGTGAGATATACTGGGCTTGATTTTGAGGCTGGCGCTGGCGTTTCGATGTACTCTTGTTTCTCGGTCTATACTGGCGTATGTGCTGCGATGAGTGCGGTCGGCCAACCGGCGGTACACTGGGGACTCTGTGGACGTGTGGAGTTGCCGTAGAAGCGGTCGTAGTCGGAAAGTGTATGCATTCCTATAAAACATGCAAGTTTATGTGTTGAATTTATGTGTTTGACTGAACGTGTGGCTGCTCAGATCTTAATTTTCAGAAGGTCGGTGTCTGGATATGAATCGGCTCTGAAGTGCGCATCAAGCCGCGACCTAGCCCCAGAATGAATATGGGACAGACGTTAATGCCAGTGAAAGAAATAGAACGTGAAATGATAATGATACGGATGAGTGATGAAGGCATGGCTTTATTCTGTAAAGAATTGAGTAGAGAATTCAATGAGAAAGTTTAGATTTAAAATCCGTTGCATCCAATTCTCCAGTACGTATGTTTTCTTTATAGCTATGGGAGAGGGTTTCTGAGAAGAGAATGAAAAGGGGTCATACACATCTTTATAAAAAGTGAGCAATAAATGTGATTTGGGTTCCTTTTACAGATACGATTCTCTTTTCTAAGCTGCGAGAAAGTGTTGTCCTTTCAGATGAGCTCTTGGAAAATGTGCAACCAAAATGAACCCTGCGATCGCATATCAAAGATGAAAAGAGAAGAACACTAGTATTCAGTTTTGCGCTTCGTAGGTTAAATTAATGAAGACTGGTGATAGTCAATGAAATTTGAGAGAGAAAGAAAATTTACATTTCTTAAAAAATGTTTGAAATGCATAGCATTTGATTTTAATGGAACATTTCGATCACCGATTCTCCAGTCTCCTCGAGAATTTCGCAACCATATAACGTTACAATGCGCGGAAACCAATGTTGCCATCGAAATTGAGCTTCCACAACAAAATTGAGGCAATTATCAGCTCACTTGGAATCTTATCTTATCTACTCCTTAAAAGCTCGTACAATACACATCGGGATCCATACTAAACATCGTCATAAAATAAAACTGATTTCTTCTCATACTCTTTCCCAAACCTCATGAAAAATGTCATTGAACCACACGCACAAGGCTTTAATTCGAGAAAGCCTACGAAAGACCACCAATGACGACGTGCCACAAAGAAAACGAAGACGAGTGGCAAAAAAGAATTCTCCTCCTGCCGAAACTTTCGATGTTGATTCGGAAACTACCGATGATTTCGAGGACGTGGATCTTGAAGACGTGGATCTCGACGCGATAGCAAACAATGGACGCGTATCACCAGAAATGACGCCTGCGCCAGAGTCCACCAAAAACATAGAACATCTTGATAAATTTAATGATGATGATCTGGATCTGGAAGTCGACTCTGACGACTTTGATGACCTCGAAGATGTCGATATGGATATCTTTAATGAGCCAGAGAGTAGTGGCGATAAACTTAACGAAACACTCACATTCTCCATCGATAACAGGCCCAATGATTCAGCAGAGTCCAAGAAAAAACGCACGTTTGTGCCTATTCTGAAACACGAGCGAAAACACCGGAAACTCGTTCACAAACTAACGCTCTTCTCCATGATTTGCCACGGTGCTATACGGAATATATGGTGCAGCGATAAGCGGCTCATGCAGATGCTTAAGAAGACCGTTTCTACGGAAATCGCAGATTTGTTTGACCAAGATAACGCAGATGTCTTAAGTGTGGTAAAAGCTAAACGATTCATCGACGGGCTACGAAAGCTACTGACAGTTTTTGCTAGAAAATTCAGAGTGAAAGCTGGGGGTATTCATCGCAAGGACTGGGCAAAAACAGAATCTTCTGACGAAGAGAAAGAAAGGGCGTTGTCCTTTGAAAAGTTCATGAAATGCATTAAGACGTTTAATGGAACACGTGACGTGGGAGCACAGGCCTTTGTGGCGATTCTTCGATCCATTAGCGTAAACGCACGTTTAGTGTTCTCCGTACAAGTTCCAGATTACAGATCCATCAGGCCAGTTAAAGAAGATTCCGACGAGAAAGAAGGGACCAATAATATAAATAACGAGTCGAATGAACCCAAATCTGAATTCGATCCGGTGTTCATTCCAAATGCACGTCAGGCCATGCTCTCGGGGATTCGATCCCGAAAGAGGAAAGCAGAAGAAAAGGTGAAACCGAAAAGAGAGACGCCGGTTTCAAAATATCCCATATTCTGGATTGAGGTCTGGAATAAGTACTCGAAGAAATGGATCACAGTCGACCCTATAGTCTTCAAAGTGGTGGAGGTGGTTCCGATGAGACGCAAATGCAAGTTTGACGCGCCAGAAAAAGACGAAACTCACCAGACGTGGTACGTGATAGCCTACGATCAGAAGGGCGTCGTGAAAGACGTGACCAGACGATATACGCAGTACTACAACGCCAAAACCGCCAAAAGGCGCATTGGCTTTGCTTCGGAAGAGGACCAGCACTGGTATAACCAGGTGCTTCGGTCAGTAGGGAAGAAGAGTCAGACTGTCACACAGGCCGAGGCAATGGAACTTAAGGAGTTTTACGACAGACACGTTTGCGAAGGAACACCAAACAATATGGCGGATTTCAAGAACCATCCGGTGTACGCATTAGAGTCTCAGCTCCGTCAGGATGAGATCATTTACCCGAATGACGAGACAAGTAAATGCGGCACGTTCCGGTCGGCAAACAAAAGCAGCAACAGCAAAAATAGCAAAAATGCGAAAAACAGCATATTTTCAGTTTACAAGAGATCTTGCGTATACAAGCTCAAGACACCCAAGGCCTGGCATATGAATGGGCGGGTGTTGAAAGTGGGTGCTCAACCTTTGAAAACGAGAACTGCAAAACTTCAGGTCACAGACGAAGAAGGTGACGATGATGGGGTTGTCAGGTTATACGCGGAATTTCAGACCGAGCTCTATAAGCCGCCCCCAATTGTTGACGGAAAGATCACGAAAAATGTCTATGGAAACGTGGAGATCTTCAAGCCCTCGATGGTTCCTGAGAATGGATACCTTATGGAGGTGTCACGTGACGTTTCCATGAAGATGCTTGAAAGTGCCGCCCGTTGGATCCTAAATATCGACTACGCCAAGGCAATCGTGGCCTTTGAATTCGGTGGAGGTCAAAAGGGCAAAAGAGCACCCACCGCGAAGGAGGGAGGCGTTCTCATTGATGTGCAGTATAAAGAGGCGATGTTGGTGGTTTTGGAGGGTTTGAAGGAGCAAGAGGAGCAAGACAAGAGGGAGGCCGTGGAGCTTAATGCACTTAGGAGTTGGAACTTCTTTATGAAAAAGCTCCAGATCATCAACAGATTGGATAGGAGCCACGGAAAGGCCTCCGACAATGAAGACGCGGGTTTATCACCTAAACCGGCAAACTCCGACGTGAAAAGTGAAGAGGAAGACGGGTATTTTAGCGTGGGAAGCGATGATGCAGATTCTGATAACGATACCTATGTGCCGCGCCCCACACGGCGGTCGAAGTCACGTCAAAATCATGCATCTGATTTGGAAAATGACAATGAAACTGGCAGTGAAAATGACGATTTTGGCGGCGGCTTCCTCCCTGCCGATGCAACTGAGATCAGGGTTGAAAATCTAGAGGAGGGTGGTTTTTTACAAGAGGGCGGATTCCTACCAGAAGAAATGAATGCACCAATGAATGAAGATTCAGGAAACCTCGCATCTGCATCAGACAACGAGGGCGGGTTTATTATTGAACCAGAGGTGCTGCAAACTACAGAAACCCCCGACTTGCCTGATGCAATCGACAGAAGCAGTGCAATGGACTCTCATTGTGTTGCGGAACCTGGGCCTCATTTTGAGCCGAATGCAGAAACTGGGACCGCAGGCGGCTCCGATGTCTCAAAAGGGAAAGAACATCCGCAAGGCCGACGCACGAGCATGCGGCTTAGACACACGGCTAAAGCGGGACAACAAAAGCAACGGCCATCCAACGTCCGAGATGCAGAAGTCATCGATCTAGACGCCGAAAGTCTGGAGGCAGATGGGGCTGACAATAAGTATTCCGTTAAAGGTGCAAGAACAAGGGGCCGGGCCTTGAGCTCTTCTGGTCGTTCTCGAAAGCAAAGCGAATATAAGACGGAGGATGTTACTGAAGAATTTGAATCTACACAGGATGAAGAGGAGGAACTAGGCATCGAGTATAGCGACTCGTCCTGAGTCCAGACGTGACTCGTACTTCTGACTGAAAACCGCATTGTGGTGGACCCAGGTGCAAATTCCGTTGCGTATGCACGAAACGCGCATTTCTGCACATACTCTTCTCGTAGCCATCGCGCTCAACATGTCAAATACGACGCCAGGGGACACGAAGAACCTCTAGTTATAATGATCAAATTTCTACAAAAATTGTGGTCTAATTAAGGATATGTCAGTAAATAGATAGGAAACATTTCAAACTTCATTTGGCGAGATACCAAAAAATCTATGAACAAAGAGCTGGAAGTGGCTCAGTAGCTCAGTTGCTCATTGATTCAGAGATAAGCCAGTTCCAGATGCAGCACGCTTAAAGATTGCGCTTTCGCGCACACTCCAGATCCTTTTTCTCTGAATCACCGATGGCGTAATGTCCTTAAAGAGAAGACGATTTGGATATAAATCTCTTCCTTTTCTCTCGAATTTATCTAAAACACATGTCTTGTTACCACTTTTGATCCTCTAAATAATCATGGCTAATGAAGTGGCAGTGAATGTCTTGGGCACCATTGGCACTATACTATGGTGCATCCAGTTGATTCCTCAAATTATCCGAAACTATAGGGCCAAGGACTGTACCGGGTTGCCCCCTTTGATGATGTTTTTATGGGCTCTAAGTGGCGTTCCGTTTTCGATATACTTTTTCGGCACAGACGGGTCGATTCCGCTCCGGATCCAGCCACAACTCTTTACTCTTTTCTGTCTTATTTCATGGATCCAGAGTCTCTACTATCCACCCGTGAGCATGCCCAAAAAGAAACTCATTATTTATGTTGGAAGCTTTGTTGTTTTCTCCATTGCTGCCGAGGCCGGGCTCATACTTGGGCTCCGTCCCTTGTATCGCCGGGGCGTCACGTGGCCCATGTTGGTTATAGGCATCATCGCATCTATTCTTCTAGCGTTGGGGCTCGTGCCGCCGTACTTTGAAATCGCGAAAAGAAAAGGCAGAGTGGTGGGGCTCAACTTCTTTTTCTTGGGGATGGACTCGGCGGGTGCTCTCTTCTCTCTTATGAGCATTGTGGTGGGCAACATGGACGTCATGAGTCTGGTTTTGTACGCGATCGTGCTAGCCATGGAAATCGGGATTTTCGCCTGTGCTATAGTCTGGTACCTCACGGGCGGAAGAAAGATTCTCAGGGAAGAAAAACGATTAAGAGAAGAGGAAAAGGAGAGAGAGAAGCTTGGCGAAGATTCGAACTCGACAGGACTGGACCCGGAGTTGGCCAAGGCGCCCCATGAACTCTAGACGTGACTTTTGCTTCTTGAAGATGTTCCTTTTTTCAGAATAAGACGTTTTTCATTAATTGCAATGTGATTGATGCGGGGGTATTAGCTCTGGAAATGGGATTACGTCAGTGATTTGCACACACAAACTCTATATCCGAAGGGAAAGTCAATGTTCATTTTGCCTAGGCATGATCGCGAAGCCAGGAGCTGAAATTTTATCTTTCCTTTATTCACATAAACTCCTTGTGAATTCTACCAAGGCCCCTTGTTACGTGATACTATTACTCCGCAACACTCCTTTCTGTCCTCAACACAAAGGCTACGGGAGCCAATACGTCTATCTTTTGGTTCAATCATTTTATCAACTTTAATCATTTTAAACTTAGTATTCAATTTCATCATTAACTAATTCAAATCATATTTCGAATAATATTAAAAACAGAGCGCGCAGGCGCAGTGAACAAAGATATATTGTACTTACCACTTGAACCCTTCAATCTGAGAATGATCAAACATTTGAGTGGATCTTCTACTAAATTTATAAAGATAACAGAAAGTAATGAATCGAAACTTTTCACACACAATATGTCTAAACCAAAATGAATCAAAAACTAAATCACAATGCACTGCTTCAGTATACCCCAACATCTGCTCTAATTATGAGGCTAAGCGAAGCGCGCTTTCACATCTCCATCTGTAGGTCTAGTTTGTACGGACATGTACGAGACGCATCCCATTCATTTTCTTGATAGGAACCGCCACTCTTTTCAACCGGAATACATAATTTGGGTCTAAATTATAAAGATCCTCCACATTGGCAAAAATGGTACGCATGAACCCGCACACGATAGTCAAGAGACACCAACAGCGCCTAGTCACGTGCTCTCCACCTCTCAAACCGATACTAACATTCAGTCTGCGTTTTCTCCGCTAAACTTGGTGGAAGACGTATCGGCGTCCAAAAAGGATTTGGAAGAGGAGCACACGCGTGAACTCGAGATCGAAAACGCGTACAAAACATATCAGGAAGCCATCTCTCTACAGGGCAAGAAACAGTGGAGAGAGGCATATCTAAAGTACAAAGAATTGGCGACTTCCGCCGTGGTGACCAATCACTTTTATGAGGAGATCTCGTTCATTCAAGGTATTCAGAACGGTAGCAGCAATCTCCAGCCGGACGAGCTCAGTTTCATTCCGCAAAACGTAAAGAAGATCCGGTTCTTGTTCTTCCGAAACCGCGGTTTTCTCCACTATAACATCTTGAAAACTGGGCCGGAGGCTTTGGAGGAGATTTTGGAATCAGACAGAGAAAGTGATGTTTCCCTATCTCTTTTTGAGCTCCAGAAAGACCTCTTTTATACAATGCTAGATGGCTTTGTCAACTCTCTAGTCTACGAAGCAGGCGACGACTCTTTGCTACGGATTCTCTATGATTTGTACACGTATCTCGACGTGCGAAGGCTTGCGAAAATCACCCTTGAGTACTGTGTTTCTCAGAATAGCGAGAGTGAAAATTCTCTGGATACTTCATGCTTAAACGACTGGGCAGAGCCGCTATGGAAAGAGTTCAAACGAGCGGGGTTCACGAATACGGACTCCTCCATACATTTGGAAAATAAGTTCTCGTTTTTACGACCGCTAAAAGAAGATTTCATAGCACAGGTGATGAAAAAATTGGAGTTCCAAAAGCTCAGGGTGTCTTTAAAACCCGATGCCCTGTGGCTCGATGTGATAAATAATATCAATGGCGCGATGCGAGAGATCCAGGATAAAGAGCGGATCCAGGACTTCCAGAAAATCGCACGTAAGCATTTCGATGCCTATCTAGCATCGGAGTCTGCGGTAGATGAAATCGCCTTTGTATTTCTAGATGAAGATGCGGGGAAAGAAGATCCTGCAGAACTTGAGATAGCTGTAAATCCACCTATCGAACTACCTGTAGAGGAAGAAAATGCAGATGCCATGAAACAGGACATACCCATCACAGTACCCGTTTCAGAAAACGCAGAACAACTCGCGGCCACTGAGAAATCGGCCATGAGACTTTCCAAGAGATTAAACCCTGGAGATCTGGCACCTGTGGATGCAGATAATATTGTTTTGATCCGGCCGTATTTCGTGGAAACCGAGATGTTTTTCAAACATTTGAACGAGTCTTTCAAGCTGATGTTCAACGTGGACGAATCTCTTTTGGATGACGTGGTGGGCCACTTCGTGAATGCAGAGACCGCGGATTCGAAACCAGAGTACCTTTACGACTTTGTGAAGATTCTTAATGAGTGGAAAACACAAACCTATGACCCCATTCTTTTCCCTGAAACAAGTAAGGAAAACAAGAAAAAGAGTGACAGCGACAAAAAACGGCTCATTGACGTGCTCACCATTTTCGGTAACCAGTTCGGTGGGTCCAAAACGAACTTTGATAACTTGTACATTACACAGGATGCAGAATATGTCCGAAAGTTCATCACGGAGCACTTTTCCGGCCACCGCCACGTGAACGAGGCGAAAGTGGAGATCTTACTGCATCTAATGGGCACCATCACACACGTGTCCTGGGACGATCATTTATACGACGCCGTCTCGGAGTGGGTGATGCAAGTAGAACCTTTGTTTTTCGATACATGTGCACGTGATGCACGTGACTCTGGGTCATTCAAAAACGTGCAACTTGCTATGGGCATCTACGAGGTTCTCATCAACAGTTATATTCTCACCAAGGAAAAAGTCGAGCACAGTCTAGAATCTGGGGCGCATACCAGTTTCGTGAAGTCTGTGAAAACCAACCTTAATACCATGGCAATTGAGCTTTTGCGGTTGAATGACAGAATCGAGAAATGGTGGAAATTGCTCCAGAACTTATTTGCAGCCAGTGAGCAGAACCTGGAAATCGATATGCAGTTTGTTGTTCGTTTCTACTGGGTGTCCAACTACTATCTTGCAGCCAAAAGTTTCCTGTGGAGAGAGAAAAAGTTTGTCGTTGTTCATTTACACAAACTCGCCGAGCTCCTCAAGGATTCTCGAAAAGCAAAAAACTTACTGATCGCATTCCCCAACTGCTCTAAATTTGGGGAATTTTCATACGATGGAATGCTCAGACGACTTTCCACTGCGTCCATCCTCTCTGTATTCTCGAAAATTCTAGACCAGAGCGAGTCTGAAATCTCCACTACTAATGAAACGATTTCTCTCTTGGAGAGCATCTTGTTTGATAATGATGAAGATGTGATCTCCGCTGAACCTGCAGACACTGAAGGTAGTTTACTCGTGAGTTCGGTGATTCATGGACTTGCGGTGCTAGACAAGGGTTCCCTTTTGAGTGTCAAGGAGTTTTTCTCAGAGTGTCCAGTCGATCTTAAGTTGAGCTTGTGGAACATTCTTCTTCTGTACTATGAGAAAGAATCGCCTCATAATTATCAAAGGGGGTTGGAAAACTACCTCCAGTTCATTCTCGATTTCTTGGCCAGTTCGTCCTACACAGAGAACCATGAAAACAAGCAGGTGGTTTTGCTAAGCCTCCTTGCCTCTTATCGCAATCATCTCGAGACATTTTTAGGATACCTTTCTGAGAATAAATGGCGGCTTCCCTCGTCGGCAATCGGCGTGCGCCAATTTTCGAATGTAACAAGAATATTCGAGCTTTGCTACGTTTTCAGTTTACATGAAGAAGCGGCGTTTTACACGAGCAGGAAGATCTCGCTCGCCACAAAGTCGGAAGTGTCTTTCCAATACTTCAAGAACTTCTTTATTGATTGCATCACCATTCTTCTGACTTACTGTTTCAACTATATTTCGCAGAATGAGATGGCAGACAGAGATTCTTTGACGAGCAACTTTTTGATTCTCGTGCATCATCAGCTCGGATTGCGCCGGTTATGTGACTCCTCCAAGGGCTTATTCCTCAAGTTTGCCGAAGACTCGTTGGTCAATTTGACCAAACTTCCCGAGACAGAACTCACCCAGATCATGTCTTGCAGATACCATTACAAGGTGAAGCTCTATGGCCAGTTTCCTATTGACCATTACACTGAGAAAAGTGCTGATCTCGATAAGAGAAGCGCCGAGGAGTTGGCGATGTTTATTTTGCCACTTTGTTTCCGCACAAACCCGCTCACACACACACCCCGAAACGACTTGAAACAGGTCGTGGATGACCTTTACGAGATCATTGGAGACCCGAATGTGGACGGCGACAGAGCTCTCTGCGGAAACACGGCTGCGGTTGAAAAGTTCATCGATCGGACGCTGGTAGGCGCCAGGTTCATAAAAGAGTCGTTTTACGGGCTAAAGTCGCTTGAAATGAACAAGCCAGAACACCAGAACAAAGTTGCGCAAAAGGGGCTCTACTTCATCGAAGCGGTGTTGATGTTCAACAACTATAAGATCCGGAAGAAGTCTGCACAGAGCCGCACGGTTGAGTTGGAAAACATCATTACTCTTCTCACATACGACCTTATTTATGGAAACAATCGGGTCGAAAGCTGGATTCTTCTCGCCCAGGCGTATGGGTACATTGTCGAGGACGATTTGATCTGGACATCCGACAAAATCAGCACCGTCGAGCGAAAAGTGCCCACGGCGAATCTCCAGCGTAAATCGCTTGTGTGCTACTTGATGGCGATCAGTATGTTCACAAGACAGCCTCACCAAGATACAGAAACCATTAAACCGGTGATGAATTTGCTCATGAACAGTTTCGCCAAGGAGCTCTACAGTGCATCCAGGAATCCGATGGATATGCTTGCCTTCCAGGTATACAGCAACCCGAAATTCGTGCGTCAAAATGAAAAGGCGCTCTTTTTGAAAGTCGCCGAGAAGCCCAGCGTCACGCAGAAATATTGTTTGTCACTTATGAACAAATGTTTGGATATGGCAGTGAAAAGCAGCCCTGACGACTGGAACTCGCTTTACTACTCAGCCAAAGTGAAGGCCAAGCTTGGCGTACTGCCTTCAGAGGTGTTGGACATTTTGTTGAGAGCTAGTGTTGCATGTAAGCAGCACAGTGTTTCTGGAGACCCGGTACTTGAGCCGGTATACAAGTTTTTGAGTCTTCTCCATAAGTACGTTAAGCGGAAGAAACTTGGCGTTGAAGATGCAGTGAAGTTTTTGAACCTGAACCCCACTTTGACGACTACAAGTGAATTTGAGGCAACCTCCATCGAAGAAGTATTTGGGTGCATTATCTCTGGCCTCAAGAAGATCCAGAGCCTCGATAAAAAGGTATGGTATCACAAACCGGCGTATCGCCAGGCAATGATAACTTCCACAGACCTCCGTGATACTCATGGTGCGAAGGAACTCTTATCGAAATCTTTCACCTTGAGGTTCAACAACAAGACGTTTCTTCTGATGTGGAAACCCGAGCACGAGAGACCAGGCAAGCATTTTGTCTACATGTACCAGTATACGCGATTTTTCATCTCGTTATTGGACCGTGATCAGGACCTCACATCGATGGTTCTCTTATATCCCAAATTGAGAAGGGCGAACTCCACAATGGTGCTGGTGGCGCCTACCTGGGGCCAATTGTGTAACCTGATCTGCGCGCTTGTCCGAAAGGTACTCAATGTGGATCCTAACCAGGAAAAGTTCTTCTTGGCAACGACCACATATGCTGATTTTGCTGCACGTGCACCTAAAGTGATCGAGGTGACGCAGGAGGAACAGGGCTATGGTTCATTGCAGAAAAACCTTGCGCTTCTCCACGTGATCACCGATATGCGGAAACTCAACAATGGCTTTGGCCCTACCTCTCAGATCGATAATATCTTCACCGGCATATTCATTGAAATCTACCGCGACGTTTTCCTGAGACACAGCGAGATCGAGAGGCTCCTGGGATTCGACTCGCCCAACCCGAAAGTGAAGAGACTCGCCAAAAAGGATCTCTTCCCTTTTGCAATCGAGCTTTCCACGAAATGTAAGCGTGACACAGAGCAATTTTTGAAGCTTAACCCAGATATCTTCAACTTGTATGTTGCAGAATACGAGCAGGAGGCCGAGATCATGCGCCAGAAAAGAGCGGCAGAGGAAGAGAGGGTCAGGTTGCAGGAAGAGGAAAACCGGCGCTTGGCCGCAGAACAGGCACAGCTCATTGCACTTCCGCAAAAGAGACTTCTCCGTCTTTTTTCGGAGCAGCTTCTTCTTCGTGAACAGAGGAGATCCATGTACAAGATGTTGGCTGCAACTATTCCGATGAGTTGGCACAGTCGCATTGCTGCTTTGGACGGCATGGGGATCAATGCTCCGCCTCAACAGTGCATGTGTTTGCAATGCTTGGGACAACGTGCTGGGACTTTCTTTAACGAAAGGACGCGTCAGGATCGGGTGTTTGATGTGTTTTCGGAAAGACTGTCGTCTGAACAGGAGGAGTCATTTAGAAGCCAGTCACTACTGCCGGGTGTTGGAGGCATGGGCCAGAGAGGACACATGAGTCAGATGGTCAATATGGGCCAAATGGGTCCAGTGGGTCCTGTGGGTCCAGTGGGCTACATGGGAAATATGGGAAATGTGAATCATAATGGCCCAATGGGTACTACGAGTAGTATGGGCAATACTGGTTCTACCCGTGTGATTGGTTCCGCAGGTGAGAACATGGCACTTTCCCTGTATTCTATCATTGGAACTGACATGAACACAATCGCCCCGAGGGATGCCAATTTTGGCACGGCCGCCGTCCGCACCGGCACCGGCACCGGCAACGGCAGCTTCCGTGCGTATCATCCATACCAAAACTCGAGCTCTGTCAACTTCAATCATCCACCTGGCACTATACACAGGAGCATCCCCCAGCCCGGGGATTTGGAATGGTTGCATTTTGGCACCCAGGGCACGGCACAGGATCCAGTGGAAATCGAAAGTGATGAAAACGGCAATATTTCAGGCACAACCCCAAAGAGACCGCTCGAGGTTCAAGATAGCGGCGAGGAACCGCAGCCAAAGAGACCAAATAGTGAGAGTTAAGTAACGAAATAAAATGATGTGATAGAAGCTACACTCAACTTTGTCTCTAAGTGTTAAAAGTAAAAAATTATACCTCATTTATGTTGAAACAGGGATCCAAAAAAATGTGCTCCACGGCAGGTTCGAACTGTCGACCTTCAGATTGCACAAACGGCTGTTTATGAGACTGACGCTCTGCCAACTGAGCTAGTGAAGCATTGTGGGTGGTGAAAATTCTTTTTTGATATAGTCAAATGTAACAAGCTTACATGAATATTTTTTTTTTGATTGCCATTTTTTTTTTTTTGATGGAGGACAATAACATTTCCCCAACCTATTTTTTTTAACCCTGGGGATAGAATACCATGCTGCATGAAATAAGATTCAGTTCCGCCTGAAAAAGTCTTCATTTTTATACTTTGGGAATGTGCCCCACGTGGATTTGTGTTTTAACTTTCATAGGGATTTGGAAGGGGCAAAGTGAAAAGCATAAATATGTCTGCATAATGCACTAAGCTTTGAGAGACTACAGCTTCCCTTAGCCCTAATTCCTCATCTTCGCATTAGCCGGATGTAAAACTCACCTCAATTAGTCACTGTCTTTTTTTTCAAAGAAACATTTTGAGGGATAGTTACGTAGGTGAAGTATTTTTCTGTCAAAGGGTAATATTTTGTCCTGAAGGAAATTATTTTCTTTCCTAAAATAAGATATTCTTCTTCGAAAAAACTACGAAATTCTTTGAAAAGATATAGAAAAGTGAAGAGTATTGGATGTAGAATGTTGTTCGACTGCTGGACTGCTCAATCACTTAAATATCAGAGTACATGCTTTTAAAAATTAAGACAAGACTCATGATATATGATTTGATAACGCTGGTGAGCCCGGTGATGATCACCTCGATTGTTTTTTTAAAGAAGACAAGCAAATGTATAATTCAGGCACAGAGAGCGCTGTTAGAGTCGATCGATACCGTTTGCAATCTCTAGATGCACCTATAGGCTTTTGTAATTATTTATACATACAATGTACTTCTTCCACCACAAATTTTCACGATTCAATTTGCGTGATTGGTGTATCGCAGAATCTGCAAAAGTATATTACCTATATGAGCTTCTGGATATCAGTGCTAAGAAGTCGAGTTGTTTCCAAAAGCCGAAACTGCTTTGAGAGTAAATCGTGCTGCGACTGAGGCGCACGGTACTGGAGTTTGACAGCATCATTCTCATCCACCCTGAGAAGATCTTTCACCAGTAGTATTTCACGCAACAGATAGTTTGTTTTGAAGAGGCGGGCCAAGTACGCCGCGGGTTTGAGCGAAGAGTTTAGCATGGGGCTGAACTGCTTGAGCGATACGAGCTGCAAGAGCCTGACTATCATGTCTAGAGCTTTGACATACAAGATCTTGCCAGGGTATTGCTGAGGATCGATTCTCTGAAAGATGTGCAGCACGTGGTGAGATTCAAGACTAAAATGGTTCGTGCGGTGGTGCAACCCACTCATGTCGAACGTCTCCACCAAGCGTTTGAGAGAGCCTGCGGCTCCAGTCGGACTCGCGAGATTTATGAATTCGGCCACGAGACGGACTTTTTCTTTATATGTGCCTTCTGACAAAATACAGCATAGCGTGACATGCGCCAGTGGTCCATGCAGAATGGCGGCGTCGGCAACACGCGTCATGGAAACCACACTTCCTGTTCGCGACAGGGATGCCGACGCGGAGAACTCAAGTTCAGCGCCACACCGCTTGTTGAAAGATGCGATGAAAAACCGGCGCTCACTTACAAAGGAGGGGTGTGGATCGACAAACTGCGCCAACGAGCGGATCCGAAGCAAGCTATTTATGAGATAAAAGAACGAGATCTCCTCCCGCTCCGTCCCTGAAACAAACTGCTCCTTGATTTCCGGAACTGCGCCGTTTGTGCCGAGAGCCTCGGACATATAGTTGGCCAACAGGAGGTGAGGAAGCGCGATCAACACCCGCAAAAACAGGTCCGCTTTGTTGACAATGAACTCGTCAATCGCTTGGCCCTCTACAGCAGCGGTCACGAGGCAGAACGCGTGGAACCGGTAGTAGTCTGTCACGAGAGGTAAGGTCACCGCTGGGTCAAGAAGAATGGATTGAAGGAATGTTTCAGATACAGGGGAACTAGCCGAATCGGCACAGAAAACAAGCGGGAGAACCGCCAGAGGCACACCTGTCAAGAACGCACTGCGCCCGATTTCTACGAGCGAAGGAACAATTTCCACGTTGCATTGATGTAGCACCTGCTGATCTTCCGCATAAAGCGCCTGGAATCCATGGAAGTAGCGCGAGACGACCAGCACAGCGCTCGCGACAAGCAGAGTGTGTTTGAAAATCGACTGGTCGGCACAGCAGAGCCGCATGCTGACGTTCACACACTCCAAAAAGAGCGTACGGGCAGCATGGTTTTTGGCTAGAAAGTGGACATCGACGGCGTCAAAAAACGTCTCGCAGTGCCGCGCCACCTGCTGCCACACGGGCGCCAAGAACGAGGTGGCGCTAGAAACATGGATATCGATTGTGGACGAAAGCTGGATGCGCTGGTGCAAAAGCTGGTTACTTACTTGTAACAACCGGTAAAGCACATGGAGCCTGAGCCAGTTGTAGTCAGAAACCCCGGATTTCGCCAATATGCAGAAACACTCCATCGCTAGGTCCGGGAACGTGTGTGCCGCCTCGATGTACGCGGCCCTGCCCGAAACGAGCCGGAAACAAGCCAATTTATCGTTCAAATACAGCTCGATCTGTGCACTTAGCAGTGCGGGATCCTGATCATCGCGGAACGCTGCAAGGTCGATGCCGACATCGGAATTCGAGCGTGCCATCGTCAATTGAGACAATTTTGATTTGATATTCTGGTTTGAAAAGTTTACTTAAAACTTAGAAGGTTACGGGCAGAGAATGTGGTGTGTGGTTTCGAGAATCGGTCCGGTGGACTTCGGTTGTGCACAGAGAGGGGGTTCGCTTATCGATTGCGAGACAAACACCCGTACACCTCCTTACTGAGTGTTCTGCCGGTGATTTGCAGCCATGATCGTTTCTATAGGTACAACGAAGACAGGGGTACCTACTTTTTTTCCTAGTTTCTTTTGCTTTTCCTACAGAGATTTGTTGGCGAGTAAAACAAAGCTTTGCAGCCAAGTGGTATCATCAGAAAGAGCACTTCTGGAATCTGCAGGTTTTTCCGGGAAATGAATCTTCATTATGTTGATCCCTCGGGAGAGGGGGGGGGGAGGGGGTTCTTTTTTTTTATAAGAAGCTTGTGTTTTCACCTGAGAAAAAGATCCTACTCAACTCTTACTTAAAAGCTCAGTAATAATTCTGAAAAATGCAAAGAGTATCGAAAGACTCCAGCTTTCCCAAGCCATAGTCTCTGTCCTTCACATCAGCCGTTTGTGACAACCACGTCAACTATATACGTTTAAATAAAGCACTGTCTTACCTTTAATCAATGGATCTGACGAGAGGAAAGTCTTACTTCGCTATCAAACCTTTTCAATTGTTTTCTTTGTCTCATGATCAGAACAGATTTTAGGCCATGTTCAACGCAAGGCACAAATAGCTAACTGCTTCAGAAAACTCTGAAGATAGCAAGTTCTCTTTGAGCAACACCGAATACAAACTCGTATTTTGAAGTCGTTTGCCTCATGATGAACGTCGCTTTGGTCACGTGACTGGCTGCAACTCAAACACGCGCTGACCACTTTTGCGTTTATTAACACAATTACTTTTCTTCACCGCCCTGAATACTCCTGGAAAACCCCTGAAAACCCTTGAAAATGAACGAAGTTACAAAACCTGAGCACTCGGGCCTCGGCGTGGAAAACTCCTTGGAAATCTCGCAATTCGTGGACCATTCATCTCAGTCTCCAAAAGTTGGATTGGCAAGTCTTCCAGTAGAACTACTCCACGAGATCTTTGTGTTAGCAGGTCCGGGAAATAATCTCAACTTGACGTCCCGGTATTTCAACCATGTGTTCAAGTTTGAAGACACGGGGTTCGACGAAAACAACGAATGGCGCAATCTAGGCCTCGCGAAGGCAATGATGAAGACCCACTTCTACATCGATCTCAACTCGGAGCTCGACCGCTATGCAATTTCTTTGGAAAACGTCCTCCCGCTTCTCGACGGACTTGATGACCTCAGTATGGAATACGAGGATCAGGACAACCTCTGGAACAGGATCGTGCAGCGGTGCAATGACTTTGAGGACGCGTTGGAGTTCTTCTTCCACCGCAACACCGAAATGTTTCACTGCTATTGTCTCGCATTCCGATTTGTCACCAGCAAGTTCCTCGAGGCATGCGCCGCCGACCGCAGAGTGGCGAAATCCTTTTCCTGGCTGGAGGAAGAGAACCGGCCGCTCATCGACTTCCGCTTTCAGTTCAACGAGCCGCAAAGACGCCTCAAGTACATGGCCTACATGATCAAAGAGACTCACTATGTGACCAATGAAATTGGAAGAGAAGATCTCGAGGAGAAGCTACGGGAGTATTACATCTGGCTGTACTCGTCGTATCAAGAGATCAAGACACGGGCATCCGTGCTTCCTGAAAAGTTCCAAGTGTTGGATGAAATCTTGGAGCAATATGGTGCACGGCACTCATCTTCCCGCTTAAAACGGCTCATGTTTGCAGAGTGGCGGCCGAAAATGAATGAAGACAGTTCCTTCGTACTGAGATTCTTGCAGGAAGGACCAGAGCTTTTTTACTGGTATGCTGCCTTTTTCTACGCGATCAACATTCCTTTTGAGCAGCATATGGACGACCTACTTCTTGACCTTTTCAACTCATGTGATAAATACGAGATTTCGCGCACGGAGTATATTAAGGGCCTGCTCTTTAAGTATGTCAGGCACGCATTAGAGCAGTTTTTCATTTATGACTCTTCAAGTGAATACACTGTGCCCGAAATCATTCATTGCTATTTGAATGAATCCATTATGCCCAAAGTCTTGCGGATCTATGAGCGTGTAAAACACCGTAATGAACATCGTGAAGCGCCAGGCTTCTGTGTCGTCGAATGGCAGGACGCCATAATCATCATATACACTTATCTTCATGGAAGTTGTTATGAGTCGGGTCAGCACTTGTGTTCTCCCCCTCACCCACCAGCGGGAGTTTTCCCTACCGGAGTCTTTCTTGAGGAGCTCGCGAGGTGCTATCTCTCGAAGGAAGAGTTGGAATTGGCGCAGTAGACCAGGAATGTGTGTGCTTTGCAAATAGCTTTGTAAGTGGAAAAAAAATCATGGAAAAAAAAGCATTGGCTGTTGATCACTCTGATTCTCAGAGAGATGTTGGAACCAACTGACATCGCAGAAAAAAAAAAAAACCTCATATGAGATTTTGAAAAGGTTGAATTGGCTTGTTAAGGAAGACCGTCCAAAGGGTATATTCTGGAAGGAAGGCGGCGGAAAGTCCTTCGGGTGCATCGCTTCAGTTCTACTGCCTTGGCAGATTACTAAAGCGTGAGAAGCGGTACATTTTTGAGGGAGTTGGAAAAGTCAATTTCAACACGCAGTTGAGGTCGGTTCGATTGGTGATCGTCTGACAGTTGGTCATCATACAATGAAATGGTCAACACACCAAAGGTTTGCTTTGATCTTTCAAATTCCTGGTTTGTTTGAAATTTTTAGTTGTATAGTTTTCCTTTAACAAACGTATCTACCAAAAAAAAAAAAATAGATTAAAAAAAGGGGCCATTTTAGAATCAATTGGAGGTGATTCTTCAAAGGAGACCTCGGCATGGGTTGGGGGTGTCATGTATAACTTCTTATTCCATAGATTTGTAGTTTTTGAGCTAAGAAGGTAATTTTCGAGCCCCTTTAAGCAATGGATTTAACCAAGAAAAAAAAAATCATTTATTTAGAACATAGCATTGGCTGCTGATTATTTTCCCGTATTCCATACCGGTTCCTCTATAGCTAGAGCCTAGTGGAATGAACCGCGAATTCCTGCAATGCTTATCGCGTGCGGCGCATATGCCCTTGCGCGTACAGTATTTTGTCTACCTCGCCTCACTAAGCATTACAAATTGAACACGGTCTATTTTCTACTTTCTATAATCTCTCCTTCAACGATAACAGACATCCACTTAGCTGATGCCTGGCTCGTCTCGGTCTCGTTCTCTCCAGCGTGCGCTTCTGGCCGTATTCGAGTCTTGGGATAGTACATTGGACTGGAAAACCGAGCCGTCGCTGCAGATCAAGGCCCTCTACGAAACCATCTATACCTACACGGAACGCCACAACACGCTCAGCACGTTCGCCAACACGGCGAACGACGAGATGCGTGAGATCCACGACGAGCATGTAGAAAACAGCGGCGACTTTTCGCGCGAGGTGTTCTTTCTCGACCTCCTATCGCGGCTCCTGCCCATGCTAACTGCCCCTCAAGTAGAACTCTGGCTCCGCACGTATCTCCGCCCGGCCGTCGATAGTGCCGGGCTCGATCTTGCGTTTGTGGACCACGCACGTGCGTTTATCACCTCCTTGACCATGGAAGTGGCCGCGACCCCCGACGCCGCGTTACTCCAAAAACGACACGAGATTTCCGTCATGGTCATGGAATGCGTGGCGCGTATCTACATTGGTGGCAGTTCTTCTGCGTACGAGATGATCGGGTTGAGCGTGCTGGACGCAGAATGGGATACGCAGATCCATGTGGAACGTGTCCGGTTCATCGAGACAAATGCGGGCACGTTGATTCGAGAATGGGCGCTCAAGAACCCCAGGCCATTTTTCACGCTCCTCCATAAGTTCTACGTCGTCCCGGCCAACCGATTCAAGGTGCTTGATCTAGCAGCCAAAGCGGTGTCCAGTAACGTGTCGCGC
The DNA here is from genome assembly GCA_030565705.1 of Metschnikowia baotianmanensis. NCBI lineage: Eukaryota > Fungi > Ascomycota > Pichiomycetes > Serinales > Metschnikowiaceae > Metschnikowia > Metschnikowia baotianmanensis. Next base: position 21,901 of record JAJMCI010000109.1, read on the forward strand.
ATCCAGGAGATCCTCAACACACCCTTCTTTACTGATCTACTAAAGCTGCTCATTCTCGACCGAAGCGAGACGGTTTTGGGCGGCTGCTTGAGTGTGTTGCTCATGACTATAGGTAAGGTGTGCCATAAGGTCTCAGCATACTTACCCGAACTTCTAGCGATATTTACACGTCTTCTGATGTGGAAAGAGTATGGACCTGCTCTTTCCACAAATACTAACAGTGGGATATCCTGGGAATTCGCTGAGAGCGACCAGGACACATGCATCATGCAAACACAGGTCTATGCGGAGGGCCACTTCAATGTGCTGTACTTGGCTACTTTATTGTATGGCTTGTTCCCTTTGAACCTCTTGGCTTTCTGCAAATCGCCTCATGAATATATGCAGAGAAACCCAGCAACGCAAACGGGAAAAGAGTCAGAAGTCATTACAGAGAGTTTAAAGGAGAATAAAGCTTTGAGAACGGCTCTCACAAAGAAGGCGAATGACATATTATTGCGCCTCATGCTCCACCCTAATATCCTTAACAACATCAGTCTCCAAGCGGAAATCAAGAATCCAGTCAAGTGGATCTTGGAAAAAAGAGCTGGCGAGGATATCGGAGAGGAGGAAGTGCTTCTCGAGTGCTTTGGCTTAAACCCAGACATAATCTTCACCATTCCCGAGAACATCGATCTTCCTCAACGCCTTCTTCTGAAGATCCAGTCGACGAACAGCCTAGCCAATGAAGCATCCGAGCTTCGCTTCTTGGATGCGTTTCTGTCTCCCACCCACTCGAACCACGCGTCATATGCTAGATCTCAGAGGGGTTCCATTCTGCTGGCAAGGGGGTCTGTGAGCCTGCCCATGGACTCGAAACTTCCTAGCCATTGGGTAAATCTCGATAGGCGTGTGTCGATCGTTCCAACCAGGCTCATCTTAGAAAACAATGCTTCACCCACACAAGCGCCTACTCCAGCGGAGACTGGGGAAGTCAAGTTCAAGACGTTCGACTTTGACAGCGGGAAATCCACTAACACCGAGTCCACTGTCAAGGATGAGAAAACATCAGATACAAGGAAGAAAGACCATTTGACTGACTTGTACATTGTTCATGAGAAACTCTTCACCTCTTCTGCCACGGCCACCGTGAACCCAACGACTGTGAAGCCAGATACTGCCCTCATCACTGCGGCGAACATTCAAGGGTCTAACGGCACAGCTTCGGAGATTCTCACGAAACAGCTCCAGACGGAAGGAAAAAGCGAGCCCCCGACGGAAATGAAGGAAATTCAGTACGCGGGAAATGCAGTGGACTTCTACCAAAGAGAGCTTCTTTTGATGAAGAATGAGCTAGAGTTCTCCAGTTACATGAAACATCTCAACAAGATCAACTACGTCAAACTCAAGCTCAAGTTCAACAAGATGATCAAGGACAAAGAGCTTACTCCCCCCGAAACTAAAAACCCGCATGCGGAAACCACGTCAACTCAAGAATTCGACGGTGTTGTCGAGGAAATGAAGAAATTGCAGGCCACCACTGAACAGTCTATGGCCAGAAAAACTGAGGAAACCGAGAGCTTGCACCGGAAAGTGAAGTCCCTCCAATGTGAGATCGATGAGTTGGGTGAAGCAAGCAAGAAAATGCAGATCACTTTGACGCAGAAAGAGCTCACTATCGAGCGACATAAAGCAGAGCTTGAAGACAAAGAGGAGAAAATCAAAGATTTACAGAAAGAAGCCAGCTCGACGCCCGCAAGCCGCCCGGAATCTCATCCAGACGTCAAGAACGAGAGAGAGAAAGAGAGAGAGAAAGAGAGAAAGAAAGAGAAAGAGAAAGAGCAGGAACGTTCGATTTACTTGACGGAGCATGAAAAGACGATCGCGAGTCTTGAGGCCCAGCTCCGTCACATGAAGGCTGAGACTACCACACTTTCCACGCAAATTGAGAAATTGAAGTTGGATCAAGAGGCTCAGGAGAAGAACGCGGAGGCCGCGCTCAACGTAAAGAGACAGGAGATCGAGGACGCGTTCCGTTCAAGGGAAGCGCAGTATGAGCGCAAGATCAAAGAGCTCAACAGTTTCAAGATGAAGTGCGAGCTGGTTCTCGAGGAACAGAGTCTCAAGATCGCCCAGCTTTCAAGGGCAAAGCCCATCGAGATCCCGGGCATGGGCCACCGACCACACCTCAGCTATAGCGCGTCTCTGGTGGCCCGAGCGGCTCCTACCCAAACTCCTACCCAAACTCCTACCCAAACTTTCGCCGGAGATGCGAGCGAAGACTACTTCGGGCAGTATGTACGACAAGGCGTCGAAGGTTACGACCCCGGCTTCTACATGCCGTCTCTGGCCAGCCTGGCGCTGTCTGCAGTTGCGCCTCCGATGCAGCAGAACGAGTCGTTGAAAAACTACACACGTAACGAACTACCGCGCCAGTCCAGCTCGTCTATCCCTATAATTAGAGGCAGGGGCGGGTACCAGAAGCGATCGAGGAAAATCATGTGAACCAATGTGAAATCACGTGGACCATATGAAATCACGTGGACCATATGAAATCACGTGAAATCATGTAAGTTGCGTTAACCATGTTAAATCACGTGAACCGTGTGGATGGTGTGCCGGTGCATATGCGCATTTGCAGTGGCCTTTTTCATTGGCCCTTTTAATTGGCCCTTTTAGTTGGCTTCTTTTTCTTGGCTTCTTTTTTTCTCAAAGAATCGCACTTGGTGGCTTTTTCTCATTTTTTTTTTATTGCTGGCTTCACCACACATCGCGAGGATTTATCATTTATGTGACGTGGCCAAAACGAAGGTTCGCGTGCGTCGCATTGCATACGCACGGCCCGGACGCGAATTGCGAAATGCGAAGAGGAAACTTGTGCCCAATTCGAGATCCGAGATCCAGGACTCTTTTTTTTTCCGCTGTCCCGCACATTCTCTTGACGCTCTTCTGCCCGAATTCTTCAGAAAATGTCTCAGACGCTCAAGAAGAGAGGTAAGAAGTCCGCGGCCTCCGAAAGCCCTGTGGCCGAGGAGATGCCCGACTTTCTTGTTGAAAAAAAAGCCGAGCCCGTGGTCGCCAAAGACCCGGAGCAGCACTACTGGATCGCCATGGGCGTGATCACGTTGGTTGCGGCGTTCTTGAGATTCCGCATCCTCGGGTTCCCCGAGGAGGTTGTGTTCGACGAGGTGCATTTCGGTAAGTTCGCCTCGTACTACTTGGAGAGAACGTACTACTTCGATTTGCACCCTCCTTTCGCGAAGATGCTCATCGCGTTTGTCGGCTGGCTCGTGGGCTTTGACGGCGACTTCAAGTTCGACAAGATCGGAGACAGCTACTTTGACAATATGGTGCCTTACATGCCTCTCCGTACGTTCATGGCTCTCCAAGGTACTGCCTCGGTGGCGGTGATGTTCTACACGATGAAGACGCTTGGTTTCTCTGTCATTGCGTGTGTGTTGTCCACTGCGCTCGTTGCCTTCGACAATGCCCAGGTGATCGACTCCAGATTGATTCTTTTGGACGCCACGTTGATTTTGAGTGTGGCGTTGACGATGATGTGCTACTCGAAGTTCAGCATCTACCGCCGCCAGCCGTTCACCCAGTGGTGGTGGATCTGGTTGCTTCTGACCGGTGTGGCGTTGTCCTGTGTCATCTCCACCAAGTACGTCGGTGTGTTCTCTTTCGCCACCATTGGAATCGCCGTGGTCCACGAGTTGTGGATCTTGTTGGACATCAAGAAGGGCCACTCCATCGACGTGTGCGCCAAGCACTTTGCTGCCCGTTTCTTCTCCTTGGTCATCCTTCCTTTCACCATCTACTTGTTCTGGTTCTACGTGCACTTCCAGATCCTCGCTTACTCCGGGCCAGGTGACAGTTTCATGTCCCAGGACTTCCAGGAGACTTTGATGGAGTCCAAATGGATGAAGGTCTCCAAGACCGTCAACTACTACGACATCATCACCATCAAGCACAAGGACACCGAGGCGTTCTTGCACTCTCACGAGCACCTTTACCCATTGCGTTACGAGAACGGTAGAGTCTCTTCCAACAAGCAACAGGTGACCTGTGTCGGCAACCAAGATGGTAAGGAGCTTGAGGACCAATTGTCCCAATGGCAGATCTTCCCTGCCGAGGGCGACAAGACCGGCCAAGCCGTGTTCTCCAACGACGTTGTTCGTTTCAGACACGTTGGCACTGGCGGTTTCTTATTGGCCCACGATGTCGCGTCTCCATTGAAGCCCACCCACGAGGAGTTCATTGTTGTCCATGGACAAGATGCTGACGAGCACTTTGCCGAGACCACTTTCCGTTTGCGTTTGCCCGAGGACGAGGTTCCCGGCAGCAAGGTGACCCCGAAGATGCTCAAGACCGGTGTTTCCAACCTTAAGATTCTCCACGTCGACACTATGGTTGCTATGTGGACTCACAACGACGAGTTGTTGCCGGAGTGGGGTCTTGGCCAGCAGGAAGTCAGTGGAAACAAGCAGATCAGCGACGTCGACAACATCTGGTTCATCGACAACATTGTCGGCATGCCTGAGAACGACGCCAGAAACCAGTACATTCCAAAGACCGTGATCCCCATGCCTTTCTTGAGAAAATGGTGGGAGTTGCAAGGACTCATGTTCCTCCACAACAACAAGTTGTCTGCTGAGCACCCCTATGCCTCTCAGCCAGATGCCTGGCCTCTTGCCCGTTCCGGTGTTTCTTTCTGGAGCAAGGCCGACAAGAGATTGCAGATCTTCTTCCTTGGTAACGTGGTTGGGTTCTGGATCCAGGTGGCCTTCCTCTCTGTTTTCGTTGGATTTTTCCTTGCCGACTTGATCACCAGCCGCAGAAACTACCACATCATGAGCGACAAGGCCAGATCCAAGATGTACAACACCATAGGTTTCTTGTTCATCGGCTGGGCGGCTCACTACTTCCCCTTCTACTTGATGAACAGACAGAAGTTCTTGCATCACTACTTGCCAGCGCACTTGATTGCCGCGTTGTTCACCGGTGGTTTCGCCGAGTTCCTCTGCTCCAACAGAACCACCGTTGTCCGCAGAGGCATTGCTCCTTCTGAGATCGACAAGAAGAAGTTCGCCATCTTGACCGGTGTCATTGTCTTGGCCATCATGTGGTACTTCTGGTACACGAGATTCCTCGTCTACGGAAACTTCACTGTGCCTTTTGAGCAACTCCAGAAGAGACAATGGCTCGACATCAAGTTGGACTTTGCCAAGGCCAAGTAAACTGGCTTGCCCATAGTTTAGGGAGACCACATCAAAACGTGAGCCTGCCCTTGTTTAGACTCGTTCATTGGGGGTCTGTTTGGCGTGCCTCAAGCGCGTTTGATAGTTGTAGTTTCTAAGTAGAATCCGTCCCCCTTGAATACAAGAAAAATTGATCATAAACCGAATCATTGTAGGCTATTTTGTTCAGCAGAGTATGTTTAATCACATCCTACCAAAAAGATGTATGGATTTCTGATCAACTTACTCTTTCCGGCATTTATCACCTCGTAATGGGTTAGAGATTTTATTTATAGCTGTACAGTTTTTGGGCCTAGAAAGTAACTTTAGTGCCCCCTTTTAATCAATGATCTTATCAAAAATTATATATATTTATAGATATCTTCTTCTGCATGTTTGCTTATTAGTGAGATATCTGATCTCGTATTTCGCACCCATCGAATCACCATTCTCATCCACCTTCTTGACGAAGTAAATACCACTAGATAATTCCACATAAAACCCGAATTTTGTTCAAATCCCGTAATTTTTGCAAAATGACAATCATGGCATTCTTGGATAAATTGCGTGGCCTTGCGCCCAACACCCAGCTCCTCAGACTCGTCACGGGAAACCAGTCTGCAGATATGGACTCCGTCGTTAGTGCCATCACATATGCGTACTTTTACCATAAGTGTTACCCCAAAGAACAGCCGCTTTTGCCCCTCATCAACATCACGCGTGACGAGTTTAGGCTCCGTAAAGACATCGTGCTCCTTTTGGACAAATACGGGGTGTCCAACAAGCGGCTCTTCTTTCTAGACGATGTGGAAGAACTCACGAAACTGGAGCCTAGTTCCAAGTTGGATGTCGTGTTGGTCGACCACTGCAACTTGCAGGGCGAGCTTTTGACCGAACTTTACGAGCAAAAGCGTCTTTCTGTTTCTGGAATCATCGACCACCACGCCGACGAAGGCGCCTTTCTAGATGCCAAGCCTCGCATCATCCAAGGATGTGGGTCGTGCTCTGCGCTAGTTTTCAACTACTGGAACACGAATTTGGAGCCTGTTGCAGATAAGGAAATCGCGCAGTTGTTGCTTGGCCCGCTTTTGATCGATACTTCCAACATGCAACAGAAGGTCGAGGACGGTGACAGAAAGGCATTTGACGAGTACGGCAAGATCATACTGGATTCGGTCTCGTTATTGCGGACCGAGACCGTGAGTCCAAGTGCATTTTCTGAATTCTATTCTGAGTTAAAAACAGCAAAGAAGGACTTGAAGGGTTTTTCGCTCTACGACATCTTGAGAAAGGACTACAAGCAGTTTAAATTCGTGAGCAGACTGGGCGAGACGGTCAGTGTGGGATTCTCTTCTATAGGCAAATCGCTCAGCTGGGTATTGAGCAAGTTTTCTGTTTCGGAGGTGCTCGAGGCCTTGAAATGCATGTCGGAGACATTCCACTTGGACGTCGCCGTGATCACGTCGTCGTTCCTGCAGAAGGACACCAAGATCTATACTAGAGAGTTCTGTTTCAGCACAGAGAAAACATCGCTTGAGAATCTCGAGTCGTTTGCCGAGGAGTTGCAGTTGACACCTGGCTTCTATAAGAACGATTCCGTGGCGGATCAACTTGCACAACTCAACAACTCGGTGATCTTCAAGGTGTTCAATCAGCAGAACACCGCGGCATCCAGAAAACAGGTCGTGCCTGTGATCAAGGAGGTCATTGAAAAGAAGTTCTGATCTCATCGAGTACAAGGATCAGGCCTTGTGAAAACATTTACGCATTCGCAGCATTCATAGAAACTTAAGCACCAGTTCGCATCTCCCACATCAAATGGCACTATCCTGGGGCGACAAGTAGCACACATTGTACCTGCGCATGATCTGTCCATCTTTCAATTCCACACTTTGGTGGCTTTTCGGAAGAAGCGCGGTGTTTTCTGCAAAGTACTTTCTGAGCGAAATCCACACCTCCTCTGGCACTTCCACCACATCGTCGTCCACGTTGTCTGTCTGTACGGCATATAGCAACTTCAAACTCTCCAGTAATCTTCTGTTATTTCCGAAGGAAACATCGAGCCCCACGCTCGTCACCCAGATATTAAACGCCTGGGGATCTGCTGCAATTTCTGATTCCGTTGACTCTTTTAGGTCCTTAGATTTCACAGTAAACTTGCGCACACCCAGCGCATTCACACGGTCAAGTATCGCAAAGTACACAAACAGGTACGGCGGGTAAGTCTCGGTTTTCTCCCCGTAGCGGAGCTGGAGATTCCATTTCGGGATCTTGAGAGCTTCTCCATCGGACGTTCCTAATTTACTGCCACAAACACACTTCTCGTCCTTTAGCGATAGGAGAATGTACGATGAGCCCACGTGCACGAACCCTGGTTTTGGATTTAACTTTCCATCATAGTTTTTATCGTTTATATCGTGGTGGTCTTCGTGGGGCTTATGGCAGTGCCAGAAATCCATCATTTCGTGCCAGTATTCCAGCGGCATGTCGATGAATTTGTGCAGTTTCGAGTCGACCACGACTGCGCTGCAGGATATGCATGTGAACTGGAACTGGCTCACGTCGTCAGAGTCTCGAGGCGTCTTCCTCAAGAGATCTTCAACAGACCATACTCCATTTGAGTTCGTTAGACCTGTGAATGGTGTAGGAGTCGTTTCCAGAGCAGGAGCGTCGAGAGATAAAGTTAAAGAGACAATCGAATCTTTACATGATGCTTTTGTGATTTTGACTCCCGCTGCACGTGATGGAGAGTCAACTGGAAGAAGAATTTTTTGTATATGCTTAGTAGTAATCGCACTAGCAGTCGCATCTGAAAGTTCAGACGAAGCTTTCAATGTACTTTTGCAGGAAGTTTCGAGAAATAACGTCTCATCTCGAAGAGCCAATTTAGTTATCGTATCATGGCTGGACGGAATTTCCACGGTAACGGAGATTTGGTGCAATCTCGGAAGGTACTCTGCCAAATACATCAAGTATGAAAAATGTAGTTTGTATTATTTGGAGTGCGCGCACTCTGGGTATAAAGTAATGTGGTCTCAAGCAAGAGGTGGGACATAAAAAAAAAGGAGACAAAGTAATGAAATGGATTGACAAAACCGGTTTGGTCCTGAATCATTGACCTTCTCTCCCCATCTGCCGAAATTCTGTCTCGGAAATGCCTCTTTTGAGATGTATGTTCTCTTTGCTCCTAATGTATGCCAATAGTGTATAGATACCAGAAATCTCATCAGATAAAGTCAATCTCTTTTGCATAATTCGTCACTTCCTGCCTCTATAATGGGTATGGGGGCTCTGCGGCATTCAAACTCGACGATCTCCTCTCAAATCTCTTCTTTACGTGTATTTTCGTGCCACTACTAGCAACTCGCGGCCAAGCCAGACGACCTCTACCACTCTATTCCGAGTGTGCTGCAGAAGTAGAGGAAGACCGGGGAAAATTCTCAAAACACGCATATTCTGGCCTGCTTCGGCTTTTTTTCGTCCTGAAGAGGCTAGCGTCGAACTCATTGGGTAAATTCCTGGATTGTGGCGACATGTGTTGTAGATCTTTTGAACTCACATTTCGAGACATACGGGCTGAGTTGGGCTGGCTTTGTGGCGCAGATCGCCAGGCCAGAAGTGCAGATTGTGGAGAAGAACCTGAAACATTGCGGCTCGTCACTGTGTCAGGTGTACCTGGTCTCTTCATCAAAATTGAACGAGGGGATGCTTTGGTGAGTTTCATAGATCCTTTTGATGAAGCGGTAGAGGATACAACAGACGAAGGAGACATGGACAGAATTGCTTCCCCTATCTTGGACATGATTCCACATGACTGAAAGTACCTCTGTTTGAGCTGGCTCGTCAGATCTACGTAGCAGAAATACTGCTGGCTAAATTCTAGAAACGGGAGAACTTGGGGCAGCAGAGCATGGTGTTCACATAAACTCCTGTTGAACATTAGAAAGTCGTTAAAGGGCGGAATATTGCACGACCGAGAATTCAAGAGGCCTTGCAAAACCTTATTTCTCACCCAGAATACGGTGACCAAAGGATCCACGATTTTGCGGTCAAGCACCTCAACCATTGAAGCTGCGCTCACGTGCCCCGTGATCTTGGGGATATATATGTGGAAAGCCACCAAGCACCCGTGGGAATAGAACATCCATATATGTAGTAGATCCCCCGCCAAGGAAATGAGCGATGAGAAGGGAATCTGCAGAGTCAATATATAGTGCTGAGCACCTGAAATACAGGCGTAGAATATCCAGTAGGTGAGCAAGAACTCCACGTTTTCATCTGGATTTCGTAGGGCTAGGACCGAGACGAGAGCGGGCCACCAGAAAGTGAAGATTGTGAACAACGGGCGCAGGTTTCCTATCCCAAACATCATATTGATGTCTTCTTATATCATGAATGTTAGGCAGATCTGGAAAATCAAGCAGTCTGGAAAATAAAGCAGTCTGAGAATGATGGGGATGTCAAGAAGAAAGCGGAGTGCAACGGAGAAAAGGTATATGTCCACAGAACCTAACCTAAAAAGTCGTTTCTAAACCTTAAAGAACCGTATTCACTTATACGAACGTGGCATAATTCTTTTTGGTTTGGAGAAGCAACGGCTAACTGATGTGGCTGGCTAAAGGCGCGCATGCAGTGTGGGGTATAGAGTTAGGGCCGTTGTGTTTCGAGAAGAAATGATATCCACAGTTTCGGGTGAAATGTATATTCTTCAGTAAAAGATTCATATTTTATTATTCCAGAACACGTTCAATTCTTTTCGTGCCGCTCGTTTCTTTACTTATGACTTTTTCGATGGAATACTGTTACCCTGTATCAAGTAATTATTATGTTCTGTGCCAGCCAGCAGGCCATGCGCAGCCGGTCCAAAAAGGGCCTAAGCCAGTTGGAAGGTGCATGAACAAGAAAATAAAACGATGGCAATTCGAGAAGATCACAATGTGAACATTGGAGACAGGTAGGAAAATATGTATTATCTCTCTATCCTTACTATGTTTTTGGGGTGGGGTAGATTATCTCGAACATAAGCTCGAGAAATGACCCTGGAACGTTTTGGGGCAAAGTCAGGGCCGCATTGCGCAAGCTCAATGAGGAAACTGTTCAAACAAAGGGCACTGGAAATGCCAGAAATACCAGAAATACGTAGATTTGTGGGTAATAATTTCTTTTAGAAGATGAAAGATAAAGTCCAGATTTTCTTTCCTCCCAAACAATTCTTGTATTTGACATTTCCTCATAGAAATTCATGATGATTCGTGTACTTCTTTCTTTCTGTTCTGGGCACTCACGATCCATCTCGCGTCCTAGGCCCCAGTTCCCCCAGTCGCGACGCGTCTTCTGCGAGACCTGCACAACACAAGGACATCAACATACGGTCTTTTTAAACATACATACAATTTCGGACCATCTCCTTTAAATCACCTATTTCACACCCACCTACTTGGAACCAACATAAAATGGACGACGAGAACAACGACTTGGGGCTCGACCAGCCGCTCAAACTAGGCCGCGTGGTGCGCATGGCCAAACTCACCGACGAGCTTCTCTTCGAAAACAATCGGGGCCTTCCTCAAATCAGAAACAACTACCAGAAAGTGCTGCGGGCGATGAAAAAGAACGACCACGCATACTCAAGCAAAGTGCTGAAACAGCGGCTTTCGAAGGATGCGGCGCGCCAGCTCAAGGTGCAGACAGAGGTCGAGAATCTCCAGAAAGTATTGCTGTTTTACCAGCTCTGGTGCCATGGCCTTTTCCCCAAAGCAACTTTCCAGGATTGCCTCAGAATGCTCAGAGGGCATAAGTCCCAGTCCTTGAAACAGTATAGAAAAGATTTGCTTGAAAACGAGGTGCGCCGCCTAAAAATCGAGAAGGGGATCATTGTGGAAGACCCCGAAAACGATGAGCATGGAAATGCCAATAATGCTAGTGATATCGATAATGATTTGTATGATCCTCCAAATAACGATATCGGGGTATCTCTGGAAGATGGGCCCCGTGAGAACGCCAATGAAACCACAACTGAGGTCCCGAATATTGCAGAGGATAGTGATGACGACGACTGGGGTATTCTATCTACGAAAAGAAGCAGAAACAACGGGCTATTTGTGGGAGACGACGACGACGACGACGACAACGACAACGATAAAAGTAATGATGATAATACTACTTCTCCTACACAAAGTCAAACCCGGCCTTCTACTCATCCCTCCACTCAGCCTTCTACTCTACAAGAAGACGCGTTTCCAGACGAAGCAGACTTTGACGATTTCGAGAACCCAGGACAGAACGCCCAAGAGGAAGACCACGACGAGGAGCTCGCGGTGATGCGCGAAATGGGAATGTAGATAATACAGCTACTTATTCAAGTAGATCAGGCGTGCGATCTTCACGTGGTCGTAGACCTTTGACACCAACGTTGGCGTCATGTAGCTGCGGTTGCTGGACTTCTTGAACGCGCCCACCAAGTATCCGCCGGACCGCAAGTATATTTCCACGGAGTCGTCGCCAAAGCGGCGGTTCTTTTTGATGAAGTTGGGCTTGGACACGTAGAACGGCATGATCAACCCGGAGTTGTACATGGAGGACCCGTTGGAGCCCACGATCTCGCACCCGGTTTCACTGGTGAAGGCTTCCTGCCACACACGATGGTCGGTGTTGTTCAAGTCGTGTTCCGGCACATTGGACGCCAAGATTCTGACCTTGCAACGTTCCGAGTTGATTTTCAGGTTGGCGATCATCAGTTTCTGCAATCTTTGCGGGATGCCTTGGCTGGGGTTGCTGATGTTGTCAGGGAGGTTGGCCCTTGCCACCTTGTGTTTCTCCATGAACCGGATCTCCACAATGATCACACAGTCGAACTTGTGGACACTGGCGATCGACTTGGTGATCACTTTGCACGCGCCTTTGAGCGTTTTCACGCGCCTCAACGTCTGCCGGATCTCGAACCTCTGGCTGTCCAATAACATGTTCTCGCTGATTTGCTTGTGTTCCTCATAGTGCGACAACTTGAAGATGTGGCTATGCGAGTAACAGCTCCCTGACCCGTCTCTCTCGAAAATCGTCATGTGGCCCCCGCTGCAGGTGGCCCTTCCCAATTTGGACGACAACTCTGCCAACTCGACGTCGCCTGCGTTGGGGTTTTCAGGAAGAAACTTCTCGTCGCACATGACTATGTGCTCGTGCGGGGTATCCAAAAGTGCCATGAGGTGGGCGGCGATCTTCGTAAGCAGACGGAGCTTCGACGCAGAAAACGTGGTTCTGGGCAACGTGTTGAACACAGATAACACGCCTATGGCCAAGCCGTGGTGGGTCACTAGGGCCACACCTGCGTAGAACTTTATGCCTGGCGGCCCCGTCACAAGGGGGTTCTGGTGTGTTCGCCAGTCCAAAGTAGTATCCTTGAAAACAAGACCGCCTTTTGATAAAATCGTATGGGCGTCGATCAGGACCACCCTGGGAAGCTCCTTGAACTCCAACTTCGACTGGTACTTCACGTATGCAGTATTCTTGTGGATCAAGGAGACACTGACGCCAAACGCACCGACGTTTTTGCGGATCTGCGACGATACGTGCTGGAAAATGACCCTGTTCTGCCAGTGGTCGAGTCTCAAGTACTTTTCCACGGCAGCGATGCGGAGCACTTCTCTGTAACTTTCGGGTGGGGCTAGGAAGCCCGTGTCTTTGATGCATGGTGGGCACGGGAGCTCGGTGAGGTTCTTGTCGCACTAACAGTTAGTAAAATGAGTCTTGAAATGGTTTTAACGGAAAAGGATATAAGATAAATATAAAGGGTCAAGGTTGAGGAAGCGGAAGTGGAAAGATAGGAAAGATGAAGGAGTGCATAACAAATGGCCCAACTCACAATCGAAGGCCTTTCTTCCTCATAAGATCGATAAGCTGAGTTCTTCTTTGGATGAATTCAAAAACAAATAAAAAAATGGAACATACCTTTGAGTAGTTGTCGAGGAACTGGGAAACAGTGGTGGGGATGGCACTGTACTGGCTCTCCAGGTACGACGGCAAAAGAAGGTGTTTGGCCGAGGATTTCTCGGCCCCCATAGTCAGTGTTTTTCGTTCAAGCTATGGTATGTTGTAAGGTAAGAAAAAAGAGGAAATAGCTCGAGCAAAAAAAGGTTTTTGGTATTCTTAAGTAGTCGGGTGGAATGTTTTAGGCGGGCACAAACAGTTTTGAATTTCGCACCCATTTTTTCGGCCCCAGAATGGCAGACTGCAAAAGTAAAGGCTTTAAGGTGAAGATGGTCGCGCACTCTGGAGTAATATAAGGAGAGATATGAAGATGAGAAGATGCCAGGCATGAATAAGAAAATTCGGGATCCATGTTGAAAGAATATAAATGGAATACTCTGTTCATGTTTTCTGCACTCATTTCAAATATTGCTATTGGTTTTCGACTACTACGAATCATCAAGCGATGCTAGCACCAACTGATACCTCATATGAGAACTTGAAAAGAATAAACTGATTTGTTAAGCCCAGTCGAAAGGTATAATCTAGAAAGCGGCAAAAGTATCCTTCGGATAAACTGCTTCCAGTTTCACTGCCTAGGTCGATCACTAAAGCGTGAAAAGCGGTAAATTCTTTGGGGAGCTGACAAAGTTATTTTTAATACATATTTGAAGTCAGGGCGGAATCATGGTAGCTGATTCGTGAGATGTGACCTCGAAATGGATTAGAGGTTTTATGTATAGCTGTACAGCTTTTGGGCTTAGAAGGTATTTACCAAAAAAAAAGCTGAGATTTGTCAGGATTTTCATAGTAGTGAACGAAACTGGCCACTGTACATACTGTCAGGCCCTTAGGATCAGTTTGAGACCGATAGCCGTGTTAGCGCATACTGGGGTGTACGCACTACCCTAGACGTTTCCATCCGGTGAGTTTTCTCATCATTCAAACGCAAATTGTATTACTTTTTACCAAAAAGAATCGAGCCAGTAGTCAAGTTGGTACATAGCTTGAATGCTATCTTTCCGTTGCTATTTGAGTTTTTCCGTAGGTTCTTGGCGTTCACTTCGAACGCTTCCTCGAGTATGAATCAATGAAACGATTTCGATCCGGAAGGAACATAAACAAAGACAGTTTTAGATGATCATCAACCATGAATGCATGGCCTTGAATACAAATGTCATTGGTTCAGCCGCTTCTATGTTGCGCGAGGACTATGGTTCTTACCGCACTTTCAGTACATGTATATGCCCATTAATCTCCTGGTGTTCACTATACTTTCACTCTCTTTCACTCTCTTTCTTTCATTGGCTCTACTCAACCTAGCTTGTCTCATCCTTCTTCTCATCCTTTGTCTCATCCTTCGTCTCATCCATCATCTCGTCCTTCATTTCACTTGCCTCCTCCTCGATCTTATCTGCATCGCCACCCTTTGCGGCCTCTGCCTCGGCAGCCTCTCGCTCCTGTCTCTGTTTCTCCTCCTCCAACGATAAACGCAACGCCAACGCCAAGTCCGGGTCCATGTTGGCGTCCACGCCGCCCATGCCCATGAAATCGCCCGAATCTCCCACATCAAAGCCGTCTTCGACCAAAATGGGAGAGGACGCAATCACCTCGTAGAGCAATCTAGGCCCTGGCGAGACCGTGACCAAGTGCGAGTTATCGTGGTTGTTGACTGCGGCGTGGAACTTCTCGAGCTTCGATGTGTTTGCGCTTTCCTCGCCAAAGTTGACGATATCCACCGCCACGTTATTCTTCTTCATTTTCTTCGCCAACTTCTCCAAGTCCTTCTCCGACTCGCGGAGCGGGCTGCCCACAAACGCAATGATTCTCTGTGCCTGGACCTTGTTTTGGCGATGTTTCAACGCCAACGCGGCCACCTGGAGCCCGCTGGAAAAATGGGTCTCGCCACTCACTTTCGTGCCGTGTGCACCAGATAAAATCTTGCCGAAATCCGTGGTCAACGTCGACAACACCTGGGGCCCGTTTCCTCCGTAGGACAACAACCCGACGGTGTTTTCCGGGTTCGAGTTGAGTTTGTTCTGGAACACGAACTCCATCGCGGTGATCTGGGCGTCGTATCTTGTCGTTAGGAAGTCGCCGTTGCGCATGAACTCGGAACTGTCGATGGCGATCATCGTAGCCTCGAGACCCATGATGTGTTTGTTTTTGGGGATGCAGGGGTGTAGAGGGGAAAGAAACTTGGCAAGAAGCTTGGAAATAAGTCCACAATTGGTCGTGGGTAAGTGTGAAGTGGTGGTGTTGAGGCCTTGAAGTGAACGCACGACTGTGGAGATTCAGAGGCAAGAGAGGCAAGAGAGGCGAGGGTCTGTCCGGTCGTGTGCAGGCCAAGTTGGTACGAAAAGGGTAGTGAATTTTCGGGGTTCCCGGTCCGATAATGATATGAAATTTTAAATATCATTATGGACAAGCTGTTTTATGATATATATGATAAAATAATCATACTTTGTATAAGATATTCCCGAGATAAATGGGTATATGTGTTTCCTTTCTTCTCCTCTATGCATGCACCTTTTCCAAACGCGCACTGATTCTGAGGCCCGCGAATTTAGACCCATAAGCCTATCTCTATAGAACCACCTACCATTCTTCTTTGTTCTCGTTTCGACCCTTTAAATTTCTGTACTGTTTCTCTAGATCGCATGGCATGGCTTTGGAACTCACAAGGCAGCAGCGGGATACCCTTGTGCAGGAACTCCGGGCCCTAAAGCAGGCACACGTGGCGTATCTCCGTAGGAAGGTCAGTAAGGCCGCAATGGAAGCAGAACGCAAGGTGGGCAAGAGGGTCAACAAAGTAGCGATGACGGTCCGATCCGTGCCCATTCTTGAAGTGTTAAACTGCGAGAGAAAAAAGTCGCCCACGATCGCCGAAATCCGCAAGTTCGCGAGGGACAAGTGAGCTCAAACTTTCAAGGTGTGTTTGAGAGAGGAAACGTGTTTGATATCAAAACGCTGAAAAGTAGCAGTTGTTCTGTCGTACAAGTCCAGAACAGAACAAAAGAACTTTTGCGACTTTACTGGATAATTTTTTTATATATCGAAAGGATCGAAGAGTCCTGGAGAGTTGATTGAGCGTTCAATCATCAAAATGATTTATCAAATTGACCAGCTTCCATGCCCAACTTTCAAAAGGATGAGCATAAACTGACCGGGCTCATCCTGTGAGAGTACAGAACAGGGGCCTTTATACACACTGTGGGTCCGAAACCGCTGAGTCTCTCTTTTCAAAATAGAGGAAAGGATGGTTTGTGAAAGTATTAGTGTAACTTGGTGGGAATGCCTGCAAAGTCAACTAACCGGGGCGGTTCATCAAGAGTTCGTCCACAAATGAAAAGCCAACAGGATAGATCAGTGGTGAACCGAAAGGGGCAACTGAAACCAGGGATACTAATCAAAGGTCACATTGTTTGCAAGCTCAGGCGGGATGATGGTGATGGTGATCTGAAGTGTCTTGATCACACCGAATTCAAAAGATCTACACATGTCGAGTCAATTATGAACCTGTTTTCCCGCTTTGTTCAGCTGGTGCAAGCGTTCCTTGGCTCAAAATTTGAACTTTCTTGAAACTAGGTCTCATTTTGGCTTTGAACTGCCTGTATCGAGGGCCGTTCTTCATTTGAGAAGAACTGGGTATACATTCAGGATCGCTCTAAACACTTCCTTCGACCCGGCTTTGGTCATTTATTCGCATTTGGAATCAGATTCCGGTTTACTTTTACTTCTCTTTACATGTTCTTCAATCATCATTTTTTGGAAGAATCGTACCGCCTCCACTTCTCCACTTCTACGTTAAGGTATAATGATCAAGCACAATCTTTGTAATTAGTTGTAGATTTAATATTGTTAATGGTAATGATAATAATGATGAATGATAATAGTAATGATGAACCCTTTTCCTTAAGCTTCTTCTGGGATGCCCTCGTGGAAGTACTTGCCCTCGGTGGTCTCCTGGATGACGCCAATTCTAATACAGAAATCACCGAACGGCTCGCCCTCGTTTCTCTCCAAGCTCCACCTCTTGAACAACGGCTTGAGAATGCCGAGAATCTCGTCCTCCTTGATCGAGTACCGGTAGATCTTGTTCAATCTTTGTCCATGGTGGCCTCCTCCCAACATCAAGTTGTAAGCGCCCGCGGCTTTTCCAACCAAGGCGACCTCAGCCACCCACGGCCTGGCACATCCGTTAGGACACCCGGTCATTCTCATGACCACTGAGTCGTGTCTCAACCCGTACTCCTCTAAGGACTCCTCCAACTTGGATATCAATTCTGGGAGATACCGCTCGGACTCGGCCATGGCCAAGCCACACGTAGGGAGCGCCACACAGGAGGACGACGACAACCGCAACGCACTGAAGTTGGTGTTGTCCAACTTGTACTTTTTGAGCAAGCGCTTGATATCCGGCAAGTCCTTGTCCTCGATGTTGGAGAGAACCAAGTGCTGGTTACCCGTGAGTCTGAACTCTCCTGATAAGTTGTTCTTGAGCAAGAACTGGGCGATTTTCTTCAACCCGGTCTTCTGAGGCAACTCGGGGGTGTCCTCGATACGGCCGTTCTCGATAAACGCGGTGAAGTGGTTGTAGTCCAACTCGTCCTTGACCCAGCCGAAGTAGTCGATGTTGCTCTTGATCTCGAACGGCTTGGCCGCCTCGAACTGCTCGCCCCAGTACTCCTCGACGGTCTTCTTGAAAACGTCAAGCCCCATGTCGTCGATGGTGTACTTCAATCTGGCGTGCTTTCTGTTAGTTCTGTCACCATTGTCTCTCTGGACCAACATGATGTTTTCACATGCAATGTGCACCTTTTCCTTGGAAACGTATCCCAACAAGGAACCCGTTCTAGGGTAGGTCTTCACGTTGTTGTGCGTGGATCCCATGCCACCTCCGGCACAGAGATTGTACCCAATAACCTCGTTGTCCTCCACAATGGCAATCAAGCCGATGTCGTGGGCATACACGTCCACGTCGTTGTATGGAGGAACGGTGATGACGATCTTGAACTTTCTGGGCAAGTAGGTGGGCCCGTATTGCGGCTCGTAGTCGACCAAGGCATTGCCTGCGACCATAGTCTTCTTCTTCTTGGGCCCGTCCTTTCTGTTTTCCCACGTCTCTCTGTCTCCTGGCTTGTCGGATTCGTCCGCGCCCTCCAACCAAATCTCATGGTACGCGGTGGTTTGCGGCAACAAGTACTCGGAAATCAAGGTCCCTGTCTCCGCGATCTGGCTGTGGATCTTGGCGTTTTCTGGGAGTGCAGACACCATGACGTTTCTGTTGACGTCTCCACATGCTGCAAGGGTATCCAACAAGACCGAGTTCATGCCTCTGATTGCCGGCTTCATGTTATGTTTGACAATGCCGTGCAACTGGAACGTGGCCCTGGTGGTAATTTTGAGGGTCTCGTTACCCCTGACATCAGCAAGCTCGTCGAGCTTGAGGTACTGCAGAGGCGTGGCAAAGCCGCCCGGCAATCTCAAACGCACCATGAACGAGTACGCCGGCTCCAAGCCCTGCAGCTTTCTCTCGTCACGGATGTCTCTGTCGTCTTGCATATAGATGCCGTGGAACTTCGTGAGCTGCTGGTCCACGGCACAGATGGCGCCGGTGGACTCGTCCTTCAAGCCTTCGGCAATCGTGCCTCTCAAGAAGTCCGACTGGATCTTCATGTCCTCGTTGGTCAACGGCTTGGGTTCCTCGACCCCCTCCACATTATCGACGCCCAACGCCTTCCAGATCTTAGGAAGCCACTCCTCGTAGCCCGTGTTGAATCCATCAGGGTCCTGGTCATCGCCGAGCCCCAACTCCGCCAACTCCACACCTCCGTAGAGCTGGAACTTGCCGTACAAGTCCTGTGCAGGCTTGTTGTAGTAGTGCTTGTCCTCCTTTCTGGGCCAGTACTTGGAGTCACCCAACCCGAACACGGAGAACTTCACTGACGAGAGGTCCAAGTCCTGAGACTGCTTCAACACGTCCCAGAACGCCTTCCCGTTGTTGGGAATCTCACCTTGGCCCGCAGTGGCAGTCACCAAGATGACGTTGGTCTCTAGAGGCAAGTCCTCCACGGAAATGTCGTCCATGGAAAGCACCACGGACTTCAAGCCGCGGCCCAATGCCTGTCTATTGATTTTCTTCGCCACGGCCTCGGCATTTCCGCCGTCGGAGGCAAACCCAATCGTCAACGGTGGGCCAGATAAACCTTGCAACAACTGCTTGAACGACTCGTCCTCGACCTTCTTCTGCTGCTTCTTGATCTCGCTGTTAGCGGACGCGGTCAAGTTTCTCAGAAGCTGGGGGTTTTTCTGAGCCAAGAGCGTCAACTTGTTTTCCCGGTCCAAGAACTCCCTCAATTGGGTCCTCAAGGCCGAGGAGTCGAGCTGGAACCGGAGACTGTCGTCGTCGACGGTGGGGTCGTACCTGTATAATGGCCAGTACCCGGAGTCCACTGCGGACTTGGTTTCCTTCAAAATGCTCAACACATCGGAGTTCTCCGTCTCGTATGGCAAGTACGCCAACACGATCGAAGGGCCGTTGAACTTCTCGGCCTCAATGAACGCCTGCAAGACCTGTGTGTACGACGAGTAGATGGCGATCGACGCGACATAGCAGTTGCCGTAGTTCATCGCATACAACCCCACGTCCTTCTTTCTGATGGACTCGAGCTTCTTGGCGGAATAAGGCTCGGAGTCGATGATCAACATGTTGATGTTTTCGCCCAGGGAAATCACGCTGTGCACTCCGGAAGAGCCCAAGTCGTACGACCAGGCGTCGGAGCCGACCAACCAGTTGGACTTGATTTCCAAGAACGGCTGCAAGTCAAGAATGCTCTGTGCAGCCTTGGAGCTGTCGGACGCCAAGATCTTGACGAGCTCGGCCACCTTGTTGAAAGTCTTTCCCTCCTGGAAACTCACTAACCACTGGGACAAGAGCTCGATCAACTTCTCGTTGTTCAAAGAGCTGAAGGCTTTTTTCTGGACCGCCAGGGAAACCAACGCAAACAACTCCTTGGCTTTCGTCTGCGAGTACAAAAAGGACCCGAACCCAAACTCGGGGTTCGACTCGCCGCCCACGGATTCTGCGGAAAAGTCGTTCAAAACAACAGAGTGCTCGTTCACTTGGGTCAAGACCTTTGTGTATGCCTGCTCCAACTCGTAGACCTTCTTTTGCCCCTGTTCTTTCTCGCTCAACTTCTGCTGTTGCGACTTGGTCGACAACTCAGAGACTTTGCCAAAAAGAACATTCTGAATAGGAGCCTCGGATCTGGTATTGGCCAATAAGTTAGCAACAGTGGCCTGGATCTTGTCCGAGGTCACGTGGCCCAACTTAGCGCCCACGACCTTGCTGAAGTTCTTCAAGTGCTGGTGTCCGGAGTAGTTTTTGAAGAACTCCAAGAGCAATGGAGAGAACGACGACACCTTGAACGACTGCTCAACAAAAGTTAATGTTTCCACCGAAGAAGGGATCTGCGAAAGCAAGCTGGCCAAATCTAGCGGGTAGAACACGTTGACGCCGAAAAGCAAGGCGTTTTCGGCACTCGCGGCGGCCACAAGGTCACTGGAAACCTGGCCCAAAAACACAACCGCATCTTTCACGCCCGACACAGAATTTAGCTGGGAAAAGGGCGTGATGTTGTAGTGGTGAAGGGCATCGAAAACCGACGCGATCTCAGCGGATTTGGCGAGTTTCGAAATAGAAAACGTCTCGGTTTGCGAGGATGGCGCGTAGAAATGGAACACGGCCTTTTGCTCTAAAGAAGCCACAGAGAATGCGGCCTGGGCGGCGGAAAACGCGTCCTTGGCGGTTTGGGACACAAACACGGTGAAACTCGAGTCCGTCAACGCGGAAACAATGCCGAAGTCGAAGTTCACAATCTCGACGTGGACAACCACGGCGCTGGATTTGAACGCGGCCAAGGACAAAAAGGGTAAGTTTTTGAAGAGCGTCGCGGAGTCGGTCGCGACAGTGACGGGCGCCTCGGCGGGTGATTTGGCGTCATCCTTTTCACCCCTGTTTTCTCCACTACCCCTATTTTCGTCAATATAGTTTGCAATCAAGGCGAGCGGCTCGTTGGCGTCGATGAGTGGAATGTACTCAGGCACATATTGTGCATACAGCGACTTGACAGCTTTGGTGGGCTGGGTGGCAAAAAAGCGGCTGTTTGTGTTGTTGATCACGGCGGCAATGGCCTCGGTCTGAGAAACCATATTTACGATTGTGGCTTTAGTATGGGTGGTTTTGTGTTTCTTTTCTAAGACTCTGCCTATCAAGAATATCGATCTGGATTATCTGCGATAGCTGGTTCTTCTGGTATCTGGGGAAGAAGCAGAGGTGAGGTATAGCGATCGAGAAGGCAAACGTAATCTCCACTGATTAAGACGAAGATGTGGAAAATCGGAAAATGGCCCGGTCACAAAAACAAAGAAAAACAGGCCCCGGAAAAAACAGTATGAAAGTTCGCCGCTTTTTGTTGGTTGCGAGGCGACCCCAGACTAGCACTGATAAACCTGCATGCAGCGCAGTTGCAAATTTTCCGAGAATTGAGTGATCTCACGTGCTCACGAATAATGCGAAAGCACGCAGGTCTCATTGGCTACATCTGGAAATAGGCCCTGGTGAATATCGATCCCGCTGCAAGTTCCATATTTAACACAAAAAACACAAAGCAAATAATGATAGATTCGTCATTTCGAAAAGGGCATCGTGTTCTCAGACACTCTTGCATACGAGAAAAAATAACATTCAAGAAAGAAAAACTATTCTTTTGCAACCGGGCTTTTTTCGTATGGTGTTTAAATTGGCTCCCATGTGCTTCCGGAGATTTTCATGGTGATTTCGCTATCCCACGCGCCGGCGGTTTTGGTGTGTCTCATATCACGTGACATGGCCTGCTGCTTATCGGCTGCGAAAGCCTGTTTGAGATTTGCGCGTACTGAATCGTGACTCAAACTTGAACATAATGCCTTCACAACTACATCAAGGAACTTAAGTGAGAAAACTTTTTGAGGTTGGTTCAAAAGTATTTCATTTTGCCGATTCCTGTTTCATCGAAGCGAGAAAGTGTTTTTAAAAACAGCTGTGTTGAACCCCACACTCCTAAGATATACGCACATAGTGTTATGCGCATATAATGCTAGACCACTCCCACGAGCATGTACTGACCATCAAACCCCCTAGATATAACGGGCTAAACTATAAGAGTCGGGTTCTGAAAATCGATTCTTCAGAGTGTATTTTCGCATTGAACTATCATAATCGCAAAGAAACATCACTTAAACACATGGCGAGATATTTAGCCCAGTGTAGTTGTTATTATGATATGTAGTTAGCACCTTCCCACCAGTACTTTGGAATGCAATTGGGCCATCTTCACAGGAATTGAAAACCAGATCTCTTTCATCTGACAATCTTGTTCTGGGTTTAAAGGCGCCTTTGCTCGACACGGAGAAGCCAGTGTCGGGTTTAAGCTGAGATAAGATGGCCGGTTTCACTCACACTCGAGAATTGATCCATGCCTGAAAATTTCAAGAATCCCAGCACGTCGTAGTCGAACCGTGTTTTATGCGCCCATAACTAATTTCACGACATTGGCAATCGAACTTTTGTGGGCATGGTAGTTGTCGAGCCTGGAATTGTACATGATTTCAGAACGGGGGTTCTGGGAGAAAAAGGCCGACGTGAGGATGACAAGAGGTTTGAAACACCATTCATGGATTGGTCTCTTTTATTGTTGTTTCTTTCCTTTTTTAGTACACTCAGTCTCGGATGGAAGAGTTAACAATTGTGATGAAATTCTTTCTTCGGAAGCCGAGCTCTCTCTTATATACTGCACTTTGATTATAGGCATACATTCTTGCAAACATTGAGGACTCGTCTTTCGATTTGCATTTACCTGAAGAAGAAACGTCAGCCTGCTCCAATTTCGGGTCGTAATTATTTATGCAGTGGTGGCAAAGTGCAAGGCAAACGATCATTCTCATCTGATTTCAGTCATTTGGCCAGGTTATACATGAGGAAAGAGAAATTGACAGTCGCCAATGGCACCTAGTCAAGCGTTCAGAAGGGCTGACAGCAACTAATCTAAACCTTGTTTTGCGTTCATTATTCAAGAATGACACTTATTATAAATTCATTTTCGATTCTTCAAAATGAAACAAGAAAGCTTGGAGCCAGAATAGCGGAGCCACGAGCTTTCCTTTTCTGAGGTACTCCTGACTCCCTTGTTTGTATGTGACCAGGCGTATACAATGGTTACATTTCAGGCTTGGGTAACTTGGAAGGCATGCACATGGTTCAGCACCTGAGAAAACAGAGGGATCCTCCTACCAAGTGCTCATTTTATGTTCGAAAGGTCCCCGAAAACCAAAAATTGGAACATGGTCTTAAGCACATCAGATTCCGTTGAGACACGTGAATTTGACTTAATTTGTAGGATCTTAAATAACCGGTTTTCCAAGCGTAATACTTTTCAATATTCTTGAATAAAATGGGAAGATTTAAAGGAGAAGGAAAGATCATTGTTCGTGTGTGTATCGTCTCTGTGATACAGATCGATAGGTAGATGAGCTTCTTGCATGCCCATAACGAGTTTCTCGGTTGCGAAGGGCGAGTAATTTGAAAACTTAAGCTTCTTTTCTAAAATCCCATCATGATCCATTCTTCAATTTGCGTATATCTTACTGATTGATACAACGGGACAGATTTTTTCATAACGTAAAAGAACTCCGTCACTCTCATGATGAATTTTCTCTCTCTTACTTGCAGAATAAGGCGATGTAAAAGTCATTTAGTTGGATTGAAAATACATCGATGTTCTTAGAGATTAATTAGGACAATTAAATTTTTTTATCCGATTGATATTTTCTCTTTTGCTAGTCGAATGCCAGTTGGGGAACTAGCTTCTCCAAAATTCTGAAAAAGTGCTGAATTTGAAGGGGTAAAATAATATAAAACATCTAAGCTTTTAAGCTTTCTGTAATGGATATAACGGATGTTACTGTCTAACATCTACCTCTACTTAGCAGTCACATCGAGTCACGTGCCACTCTTGATAATGTGCAGTACTCCGCGCCTTCGGACAACTCTTTAGTGAAAAACCTTCGCTCATTCTTCTTAGGAGGAACCAGCGGTTATTTAGTCTAGTTAATTAATTAGTATATTTGCTTGATAATC
>JAJMCI010000110.1:0-46456 GCA_030565705.1 Metschnikowia baotianmanensis
ATCGTAGATACTGATCAAACTGCCATCAGGATTAGCAGGTGTTACGCCGGCCGGTAACGGACCGCTGAAATACAGCTAGCAAAATAAAACCAACGATGGTTGGGTTTGTGGGCAGCGCCCTTCCCAACCTCATATGTCCCGCGATTGCGTGCCTTTATATAGTACGAATACATGACTAAAGTAAAAAAAAAAAAAAAAAAATGTCTGTTAGTCTTGTGGTCTCTCATTCTGATAATTCATTGTTCTGGCCGCACATCTCAAATATGAGCATTGGTGGCTTCAGATGAGAATATTATAGTTTCTTTACTATAGATCGTTTTCATTGATAAATGCATTGATTAAATGGGAGATTATAACCCAAGTTCAATGTCCGGGTCAGACTTGATGAGGCTTATATCAATCTTATGCAAAGATTATACCAATTTTGAGCAAAGATGCGTGTATGTGCCGATTTCACAAATAGAGGGAATCACTTGCCGAAAGTCTCGACGGAACTTAAGCCGGGCAAGAAATCACTCAGTAGATCTTGAGCAATTAATTGGACTAAGGGTGTTACCGGAATCTTCTAAACCATGCACTTGTTTAAGAGAATCTAACTGAGACTCTCTGGCAAGACCGGCCAGCAGGTAGTACACTAAAGCGATATTCGTTAAGACCGCTAGCACTTTCTATATTCTTCTTCAGCTAAGGATTTACCACTTCTTAAAAAAAAAAACTTTCCCCAAATGTTGGAAAGAAATCTTACATCAATTACCATAGTAACATATCTTTTGATAGCTCGTTTCTCAAGAGCTCATTACTTGACGCCTCGGGAGCTGGAACCAGAACTTATAGTCCTTCTGAATCTAACTGAAGAGGAAATATGCAGTGCAGTGTGTGACGGGCTCCATAACAACCGATACTTTCTCTTCTATGAAACCGAAATGCTTATTTTGAGACACGTCTCCCTTGAATTGCGCAGACAGAGACGGGCACTAGAACAGATGCTCGATGAGCGAGCGTTCTCTACATCTAAGGGGATAGAAGACTACGAAGACGTTATTTATCACTTCAAACAGCTCATTCGGGTCTTTAATATGGTGAACACGCCCGTTCTTACTCAACTAGAACCAATCACGGAGTCACTTGGCTTGGAGTCTTGGTGTATTCTCGAAAAGGAGGTAGTTTCTAGTGCTGCCGAGATCAATAAACTTCAAAAGCGTTGGCTCTGGGAATATTATTTCCTCGAGAGAAGGCCGTCGGTTTGAATGAGTGAGATGTTCGGTTTTCTCCCTTTGTAGGAATGGGGAGATTCACAGAGCTACACGGAGTTACATCAATGCTGCTCCAGAAAAGGCGAGTAATCCACTTTGCAGATAAAATAAAACTCTCTTTCTGCTTTGAGATTTTTCTAAGGTTCTCGGCCCTCGTTTTCTTCTTTTGTGTGCTTCTCTGTACCTGGCATTTAACTAAAACATTCCCCACTCTGTTGAGCTGGATCCATTGACAGAAGCATGATGACTCGAAGAGCTCTGAAACAATATCGTAGTAAGCTTCTTCCTTGATAATCGATGCACCGCTATTCTTGATATAAGACTTGAATCTAATATAAGAGTGTGCTGCGAGAGAATATGTCTGGAATTTAATCGTAGGCTATAAAACACAAATAATTAAGCAATATTCTCTCAATCCCCAGTTCAGTTTGGTGAAATATACTGAAAAATGCCACACCTGTCCTTGAGACAATCCCAAATCCCAAACTTGTCACCCTCAGCCTCTTCACAAAGCTGGCGCTTCCCTCGTTACACACTCTCCTGAAAGCCTCTGCGAGGACCGTCATATCTTCATCAAACACTTTTAAGGCTTTGTAGCTTCCATTCAAGTTTAAAATAATTTTGAGAGCCTCAAGCAGGACTTCTGCCTCGTCAAAAGACTTATTGAGATGCGCAAGATAGACAAGATCAACTGTACCCTCGTTGTTAGCCTGTCTCAAACTATCCCACAAGAACTTGTGCTGGTTTGCAATATTTCAAAGAGGAATTGTTCATCTTTGGTGTCTGAGTTCAAACCGTAGAGCATCCTTATCAATAGCCTTATCCACATTGTCCAAATCGTTGCTGCCAGTGGAAGCGCCAAGTACTCTTCAGTGCCGAGGACTGAAGGACTGTCACCGTCTTCTTTGGGAAACACTTTCTTAAATATCTCTTGCTAGCTTCATGGGGGACAGAAAGGTTCTGACATTTTGCCTCGACTACTTTCGTCACGTCTCCAAATGTAATAATAAGAAGAGTGTACTGAGATTGTACCTCTTGCGAATCACCCAGCTGATAAATTTTGTCAAAGAGCAGGTAAATAGCCCAGTATGACTCTAAAACATGCCGAGATCAACTTCGTCTCTGCTTGCTTCTTTTTCCACTTCGTTTCAACTCAAGACTCAACTCGTCCTAAAATGGAGACCAGCTATCTTATGAGTATATTCACACCGTCACCATCAACCGGGCGGTCTATATAAGATGAAGCTAACACAGAGGACAATAAGATGTATTAGGAAGTTTGAAAAAATTGGAAAAGTCAAATAAAGTGACAGGAAAAGACGAACCGGAAGTATCTGGAGAATTGGATCAGCGGAAATTAAGAAAATCACAGAGGGGAAAAGCAGTTTCATCGTCTCTGGGGGTTTACAGTTGGCTTCTATTTTCGTCTCGGTCTGCCGAAGAATTACGAGGAGGTTGTCCATATTTGTCTGTAGCTCTAATTTCAAGTTGTCAGTCCCAATATTGACGATAGTGCCCTGAGTCTCTGGCTTGATCTTGAGAAGCTTTGCAACGTTGACATGACCTCGGCTGAACAACTCATGCAAAGCAATTTGAAAATCACGAACGTTTACCTATTGATCATAAAATGGTGTCAACTTCCTCCGTACTTGCCAAACGGTTTTTCTCATAACACAAGTCCAATATTGATTTGTTTGTCTGTACTCAAACTATTTGTGGAGCAAACATTCCGAATATTAATATCACCACTCATAAGTCGTGCTGGCAAATTATGATCCCGCTCTAATTCAAGGCTGTAGTGGTAGAGATCGATCGGTTCCGCCATAGCGGCAATTACAAAAAAGGAAATCTCATGTTATGTGTAAGACTGGAGTGGATATTATACCGAAACCTAGATTCTGACAGAGGCTTACGGCTAATTTTATACTCATCCGTTGAGCCTAGGTCAGTATGAACCATGCTTTGATGTAACGCGAGATATGCTCGACAATTGTAGACCGGCGGGCTAGCTAATTATTTTAATATTCACTCACATTTAGCTAAAAAATTAGGATTCCTAGTTATTAATGTGTTTTGCTGAACGTGCACTTGTCCATCTTGGACTCCTGATATACCTTTTGGACATCACCGGGCTCGGCCCCGCTGCCTATTCTCTAATTTCATTCTTCTTAAAGTTTCCGGGACAGGGAATATTTGCCACCCTGGGCTCTGGGACACTTCCAGGGGCCTGGATCCACATTCCAAAGAGTGACCTCTCTCTTTCTGAGACTGAAAGTCACGATATGAATCGTTTTATTGTTTGTAGATCATTGAGCAAGATCACCACTTTTCTAGAATTCTTTGTGCCCGTAAAGCTGCTTCCAAAAAGAACCAAAAAAGAAATGATATAGGCATTGGCTTGTGAAAAAGCTTCATCCACGCCCTTCTCTATTCCCTCAACCTAATGTAAAACCCTGTGATTTCTTGGCATTTGTTGCCACCCATGTATGTTCCATAGGCTAGTTAACCAATTTCTTGGCACACAGGTCCGAAACCATTTAAGTAGAGTAGCTCTGCGTTTGGTCTCTGGTCTCTGCTCAAGACTTACAGCTGAGTTTGAACTGGTATGGAAAGAGGAAGTTCTCCAGAACGAAGTGTCGTGCGTAGATTTTGCGCCTATTCAAACGAGATCGGACACAGCTCGTGACTTTACTTCATCGTTCGGGTCAGAGGAATTCCCTACAGCCACTGTATGTTAGAGCGAGTCTCTTAATCTTAATTAGCGCAAAGTCCAATAGAGGCTCAATATCAGCATCTGGCGCTTAGCCGTGCAGATATATTGGATTTATGGATGTGCCGGTTTCTGAACATCACAGATACTACATATAGATCACGTCTTATTTGCTAACTGTCAAGAACTGTAACTATCTAATGAAAGTTTTTTTTGGTAGGTTCATTGATTAGAGGAAAGCTCAGAAGTTACCTTCTAAGCCCAAAACTATACAGCTGTACATAAAACCTTTAACCATGTAACAAAAATCAATCTTAAGCAAAGCCTTCTGACTCATATTCAGAAAAAACTCAAATGATGCTACTCTGGCGGGGTACAACTTTCAATCAACGAAGGAACCACACAAGAAGACAAGTAAACATCAGACAAAGCCTAGATGCACTATTCATAATCTGAACTCATGAACTGCGCTCCCAAAGCTTTCCACAAGACATTCCACACCTTCAAACCCGTCTCCTCTCCAAGCTTCTGAGTTTGCAGTTTGAGGTCTATCATCAGCTTTTCCAACGATCTGAATTCCTCCTCCGTGACAGTGCCCCTGGGCTTGTTGTTTTCTATCCATTTCATTTGAAACAAACTGAGCTCCTGCAAGAATGCCTGGGCCTCTTCCCGAGCTTCTGCGCCAGCATACACTTCCCTAGCGGCTTTGATCTCCTCAGATTCCAGGGCTTCACCCATGGCAAGAAGAACCTTACACCCGTCGGACTCCTGACTCTCCAGAGAACACATAGATGTGACAGCCTCAGAGACGTTTTGAACATCTTCCTCTATGTTTGCTGAGGGGACACCGTCGTCCTCTCCTTGTCCCACAATAATCGTGAGAACCTTGAGCGCGAGTTTCATCTCGTCATACGACTCCCTGAGCAGCACAAAAGCGGCGATGTCCACAGGAGTTTCCAAGACGATTTCTATCATGGAGGCCCACAAGTAGGTGAGCTCGTCCAAGATGTTCCGCAGGGGCAATGTCCAGGTCAAATATCCCAAGTCCTGCGTGTTATCAGCTCCCCCAAGATTGCCATCCACGCCTTTGCTAACTCGGCCATCTTCACTTCCAAATACCTCCTTGCAGAACTCGGGTGGAGCTATGCCTTTGCCACACCTTTGGCGAAGAACTTCGTTGGCAATTCTCATCTGTTCCATAAGGTTGTTCATACTTTCCTGAACCCACTCTTCAACTGGCTGACTAGACGCAAGGCTGGCTATCTCTCCAGAAAGCTGGTGGATGGCGTGGTACGCTTCGACATACCTAAAAGAGCCCGGGAAAGCTTCTGCGATCTCCACACCCAATTTTTTGATTTTTCTGACCACGGATTCCTGGGTGGATACAGCATCCTCCGGATCTTTCAGGTCCTTGGCAACCCCCTTGGAAAATGGATTGGCAGCAAGTGTCTCACATTCCTTTCCATACGTCTCCAAGATCCTCCCGCCTGGTTTACAATTTGCCAATGCAACTGACTCGAAAGCTGCAATCTGGGCAACAAGACTGTCCCATTGAGGCTTCAACTCCGCCGTTACACTTTCGTTCCCGAGGCGAGAAATGACGCTCTCGGTCGCGTCTTTGGCTTCGAGATACACGGCGATATTCGGAAACTCGCCTCCGAGAATGCGAGCCACCTTTTTCTGCGTATCGCTAATGATGT
Source organism: Metschnikowia baotianmanensis (assembly GCA_030565705.1). Lineage (NCBI taxonomy): Eukaryota > Fungi > Ascomycota > Pichiomycetes > Serinales > Metschnikowiaceae > Metschnikowia > Metschnikowia baotianmanensis. The sequence continues at coordinate 5,664 of JAJMCI010000110.1, forward strand.
TACTGAGAGTCTCTGTCGTGAATTCAGCTTCCTCACTGACAGGTACAGAGCCCAGGTCCTGGGCAAGTAGTTTCTTGCAATTCTCGTCTGGGCTGTGGGATCTCTCACACAACTGTTTAGCCCTCTGCATTGAGCTATTGAAGATTCCCACAAACTGGTCCATGGTTTCAAGGAGCCAGTCATCCACCACCAGGTTTTCCACTTTGACCTTCAATTTCTCGAGCTCTTCTTCCACGTGATCGAGTGAGGTGAAGTCGACGTCAGGACCGTTGACTGCGGCCCGCAACTGGGCGTCCAATGTGTGAATCTCCTCCCTCAAAGACCTCAGACGCTCATATCTTTCCTCTTCATTGTTTTGGACAGTGTTGGCATGGGCCGGGTCACTGGGAAGTGTTCCCAAAAGTCTCTGACAAAGTTCCTGGTTGTGTTCCGAACCTGTGTTGCAGACTGACCGAGCATTCTCCGTGTACTCCTCGACCATGCTGAAAAGGCCACCTAATTCCTCCTTCAATTCGTTCTCAAACGGAGAAAAGGTGACATCGGCAGTGAAAGACTGCACCGAGTCCAAGACCCGAACGAACTCATCGATTTTCACGTTTCCGCCATTGTGGGCGTCCTTGAGATTTCTTTCCAAGTGGGCAAGGGTGGAACGGAATTTGTCAATCTCAGGGATCCGAGCTTCATTGACGGGGTTGGAGTTCGAGTCCTGGTCAGTCGCGACTGGATAATTTGGGATTGGGTCAGTTGGGATAGTGTCATTTTCTGGACTCTTCTGGGTAGGTTCCTTTTTGTTTAAAGTCGCAGGTTCGGGAGTAGCGTAATCACCCGTGGTGCTGGAAAACAAGAGGCATTCTCTCCGTGAGCGGTCCAAAGCGTCATCTCGCTTGAACTTAGTATTGAGGTAGCTCAAGTCCACAGCTTGGACCACAGCCACCAAGATTGCAAACCGAGTGATTTTCATATTGAGCTTGAATGTGCTTCTTGTTGAATCTTACTGTTGCATCACAAGTCCATGAGAAAACCGTGCATTATATAGCCGTTGGACAAATTGTGGGTTTATCCTGACAACTTGTGGACTTTCCCCGACAATTCTGGACAATATTCTGGACAATATTTAGACGACACAGAAAACAATCGTCTAGAGTTGCGCTCTGTTTTGTGGTGGAACAATGGGGGTACATGGAGACCTCGACACATAACTTCAGGTTGAAAAGATGGCATTTTGGCCTGAAAGATTGAGGCATGGAGAAGTCCCAGAATTCTACACCAAATCCAGAAGATGTATATGGGTAATTTCAATTTCTGACTGAGGGTATTTTACTATTTCGACCCCTTCGGAATGTGTATTTACAGAGCCAAGAAATCCGAGCCTCTTTATTGACTAGAATCCGCTTACACATGCTTTGAAGCGATGCAGGCGTGCCTTAGACTTTCCGTAAATGGTGCTGAGTGCTCACTATGTAATCTAAGCAAAAATGGTGACCAAAACACAGCCTCGTCAAGTTTCGTTAACACGAACAAGCAATCTGGAGACACAGCCTCGTTTAAAAGTTTTGGTTTCCATTCTCAAATTTGATTATGCTTGAATTCAAGAAGAGATGGAGGACTCTCAATACAAGTGTCTTCTATTCTTACTTCACAAGAACTTATTTGTTTTCAGCGCAAAGCAGGTTTTGCCAAAGTTTTTGAAAACAATATACATGCAAAGCAGGTAAAAAGAAGATATGACCAACTCATAGATTTCGTCATTTATTTGGCTTTACTTTAGGATTCGTTGATCTCCTAATGCTGTAGAATTCGTTGATCTCCTAATCCTGTGTCACTTTATATATATCGCTGTTTGCAATATCATTGGAAAGCTGGAAACAGTGGCGCTAGATCACATTTCAGAAATCCTTCCAGAACAAGCACCCTCAAACATGCACTTCCTAGGATAATGAGCTTTTGATGTCATGGCGGCTTTTAATCGATGAATCTATCAAAAAAAAAAAAAAAAAATTATTATAAAAATATAAGGGTGCGTTGGAGATACCCAAATCGGATTGGACACAAGCTACGTCATTATTCCCCACAGCCACAGGGTTTGCGAGAGAGTCTTGAAGTTGGTCATGGGATTCAATGTCATTTCCTACTTCAATGGACAAATCCTTCAACGTCACATAATTTTTGTAGAAGTGTGACTTGTCTTGGGAAATCCCAAATATTCAAAACCTAGTTTATTGCTCAATTTTGGCATATTCAATGAAGCGAATTTGGTACATTTTTGTCATTCTTACCAGTCCACAGACGTACGTGCAAAACGTGCTCCCTAAATTTAGCAATATGATGTTGCAAGGATTCAAGAATTACATAGTGCAACCTGGTGGAACTTTTTAACGCTTTTCAATAGATTGAATAGTCTCCAAAGCCATAATGCGTGGGCTAGCTTCAAGTGTGGAAAAGTAATCTATTAGGGGCGATATAAAAGCAAAACAAAAGATATATAGCCCAGAGCTCCCAGACTATTCTAACGAAGCCAGCTAATCTCGCTGACATCATTGCAAAACCGGCTTTGCTGATTAAAAAAAAACCTCAGATACTCAGTTTTTGGTGCCCTTCACAAGTTCATGAATGGCAGGCATCTGCCTGTCAATAGGAGCAAAAAACACTTTCCAAAGGTCTGTGGACCCGGTCGCGTATCCAAATTCCGAGGATACAGACAGAACGGCATAGTATCGTTCATTCAACATATCAATGTCGGAGGCGGTAAGTGCTGGCCTATCGTTGAGGATTTTCACAACCATGCTGTATAACAACACGAGCTCCCTGGAGATCTTCCACGCATTCTGTCTCCTCTCTGGGGTTTCAAAGACACCGGTGAATGCAGACAAGTCCTGGACTTCTTTCCCTTCCAATTTCTTCGAAAGCGCATCGCAATCTTTGTTCTGATCACTCTCATTCTTGCACATCTCTGTTGCGGCTTGAATGACCAGCTGCATGTCCTCGTCCATCGATTTAAGCACGGTTGCGGTTCCTCCCTGAGTCCCCGAAATAATCTCGAGGGCTATGAGCAGTGCCTTAGTCTCGTCATACAACTGCTGAAGGGGCAAGAACTGGGTAAGGTTCACAATATTGCCATCTTGCGTCCCTTCAGCCTGGGCCAAGCAATCAATGAGTTGGTGCAACAAAAACGACAGGGGCTCTGTCCATCCCTGACGGTACATCGTGGCGTCGTCTGTTGCGTCTCCTGTCTCCTTGTCTTTGCATCCTGATTGTCCAAAGCCACTCTCTGTGGTAGCCTCACCATGTTCTAAGCAATATTTAGAGTTGTTCTCGATCAGACTCTCCTTAAGATTGTTCGAGGGATCTTCAATCGGAATTTCGATAGGCCTGCTGATGGCAGTCTCAATTGGACGCTTTGTAATGCCTCCCATCGACGTTTCCATTGGACGCTCGATAATACCTCCCGTCGAAGTCTCAATAGGTTGCTCGATAATGCTTTCCGTCAAAGTCTGAATAGGTTGTTCAACAGTGTTTCCTTCAGAAGACTCAATCGGACGCTCAATAATGCTTCTAGTGGAACTTTCAATAGGACGCTCGGTAAAGGTTTCTTTGATAGTCTCAATAGAAAGCTCGATTGGTCTGTCTGAAGGGTTCTCAATGGGTAGCTCAATAGGTTTGTTGGACGATTTCTCAATTGGACGCTCGACACACTTATTGCAAGGAGTCTCGATCGGACGTTCAATACATTTCTTGCAAGGGATCTCAATCGGACGATCAGTAGGCTTTCTGCAAGGGGTCTTTATTGGAATTTCATCTGGTTTCTTGCAAGGGGTCTTGATAGGGCGCTCAATAGGTTTATTATTGGAAGTTTCAATAGGACGTTCGATAATGCTTCCCGTCGAAGTTTCAATAGGACGTTCGATAATGCCTTGTGTCGAAGTTTTAATAGGACTTTCGATAATGCCTCCCGTCGAAGTTTCAACAGGACGTTTGATAATGCCTCCCGTAGACGTTTCAATAGGACGTTCAATAATTCCTTGTGTCGAAGTTTCAATAGGGCGTTCGATAATGCCTCCACTCGAAGTTTCAATAGGGCGTTCGATGATGCTTTTAGTGGAAGATTCGATAGGAAGTTCGATAATGCCTCCCGTAGACGTTTCAATAGGACGTTCGATAATTCCTTGTGTCGAAGTTTCAATAAGGCGTTCGATGATGCTTTTAGTGGAAGTTTCAATAGGGCGTTCAATAGGACGTTCGATAATGCCTTCCTCCGAAGTGTGAATCGGACGCTCGATAATGCCTCCCGTCGAAGTTTCAATAGGACGCTCGATACTTTCTTGTGTCGAAGTTTCAATCGGACCTTCAATAGGTTTCTTCAATGGGTTCTCGATGGGATGCTCGATTTCGCTCTCCGAAAGTGTGCTCAGGATATGCTCCCCCAGGCAGTTTTCCATATTGCTATTATCTGACGTAATAGTTCCTGCAGCCTTGACGTCAGCCTTGCCGAAAAGTTGCTTACAAGCTTTTTGTGGGCCATTGGCAGAGCTACACTTCTGCTTCACGTCTGCCTCTATGGTGGTAAAAGTTCTGATGAGCACCTCCAATCTGACACTGACCCAGGTCTCGACCAACACGTGACCTACTGAAGCCTGCAACTTTTGGATCTCTTCCTTGACATGGGCAACCTTTTCGACCTTGGAATCGTCGATGGGCATGTTGCCGATTTCTTTCATAGCTTGGTCCAACTCATCAATTTGAATACCCATTTTCTCCAGAGTCTCATGATCTGCCTGCTGATTTCCAATCTCCTCTGTTCCCTCGGCATTAGAAACAATATTGGAATCAATGTCGGGAACGGTGCTCGGGATACTGCTGACAACAGAACTTTGTCTCTTGAAGCTGTGCCCAATAAAGTGTTGGCAAAGAGGCTGGTTGTCCTTCGTGCGTTGGCAAGTCTTCTGGGCGCTCTTGGTGTACTCCGCGATCATTCTAAAGACCGAGTCGGTGACTTCCCGCAACTGCTTGTCAAAGTGCAAGATGCGTACCTCAGCAAAGGCACGCTGCACCTTAGCCAAGACATCGGTTAACTCTCCAATCTTCACGTCTCCACCATTATGAGCTCTGTTGAGTTGTTCCTGCAAACTGACCAAGGTGTCGTGCACCTCGTCGATGGAGGGCTTGGCCTCCAAAGTTTGGGAAACTGGCGAAGCACCGAGATTGACGGCAACGGGTGACTCAGGAGAGTTGACACCAGGAAGGGTGTCGTTTTTGTCGTCCCACGTCATGGTGGTGTTCAAGTGGCTTAAATGCATGGTGTACGCCACGGTCACCAAGGCTGCAAAACGAGTGACTTTCATTTAGAATGAACTTGAGCAAGTGATGGTTCTGGTTTCTTAGTATGATTGGTTTTATAGGAATACGGGCCCATATATAGCCAGTTGTAGCATGTGGAAGGTAATCAAGAATGTTGGCTAAGATAAGCGACAAAGTGAAACAAATCAAACAATGGTTTCCTGAAAGAGAACATTTCTTTGCGTAAGGTCCTTGAATTGTGGCCCCTGTGGAACAATGAATACATGAAGGCTGGACGAACTTAGGTAAGATATGGCTGAAAAATATCATAGAGGCTTTAAAATACTCTGGTGGATTCGTTTTTGAAATACCGGGTGTCCCTCTAAGGAACGAGTCGAGCAAGTACAAAATTGATTTTGCCACTTGAAAGCTAGTTCTCAACTGATTAGACTTTTCTTCTTATTCAAAAATTCAGATCGCAAGCGTCGGCGTTAAACCTATATTAGGTAAATGGTCTCATCTTTGTGGCCGATTGACCATTGTTTCCGGACTTCGGGAACGGAACCAAAATCAAAACACACCTAAACCTTATTGTTCTTGTCTTCTTTGTAGCCATAAAGCCGGAATTTGCTGATATGCAGACCAATTGTTCAATTTCGGGTATTCTTCTTTGGGACATGGAGAGCCGGAATCAATTGCCTCTTTGGAACAGGCGAAGCCCAGGCCGTGTGATAGTTGGCTTCAGAGTGTCGTTCGAGGATGTGCTACTTGGCTAAAAATATCGTATTTTACGTACCTAGAGAAAGAGGCGGAACCTTTTCATTGTGTTCAAACTCCCCAATACTGTTCTTTCTTTTTATTCAGTTTTTTTGGAACTGAAATGGGCGTCGCTAATAACGAGTCCGAGTTCTATACGTCTATCAGACTGGTAATACTATAGAATCTGTATCATAGAGCTTCATTTACATTATATCAGTCTTGAACTTTCGATTCATAAACGGAAAACCACATCTAAACTACTTGATAAACAAATAGAGACTGCAATCCCCGATCTTCCTATAGACAAGTAGAAAAGAGAAATATAGAAGCATTGAAGTTTATTGAAAAAAAAAAAAAAAAGCAAAGATAAAGCGAATGTAAAACTCCCCAATAGCTCGCTCACTCTCCAGAGATCTCTGAACAAGCCGCATCGGAGTTCCCGGCTCCAGCACACTGGTTCCTGGCATCGGTGGCCACAATTGCCATATTGTGCAAAAGAGTGTCCAAATGCAGGTAAACCCAACCCTCGACCGTTATCGTGGCCACAAAATCGACTAGCTTGGAAACTGCGTTTCTAATACTGATGAACCGAGATACGTCAATGGAAGTTTGCGCCACAGCATTCCCCAATTGGCGATTGAGGCTGGCTATTTTCTTGGCAATGGCTCTCAGGCGTTTTTCAGCTAGTCCAGTACCATCTGGGACGTCTCTAACAGAGCGTGGCCCTGCGTTGGACACAGACTTATCATGGATGATCTTGCATAATTGTCTTGTTGCGAAGTCTCCCTGGTTTTTCTCACAGTAGCTGTTGGCAACATTTTCAATTTGGCGAAGAATCTCGTACAGGTTGGCGATGGACTCATCCAAATGCGAATTCAAGCCTTCTCTGTCGATCTCGAACGATAAATTATCTGTTTGGGCTCGGACGTCAAGGTAGTAGGCGAGATCCACATCACCGTTGTTGTACGCTTCGTGCAGTTCGTGTTGCAACTCGAGAATCTTGTCGTACAATGCGTTCAATGCCGGTGGTTCTTGGGAAGGCGAGGAAGAGGAAGAGTCATGGCTGTTTTGAGGGATCTGGGAAGTTTGGCGTTGTTCGGGGACCTGGTCGTTAAGAGAGTTCTGGCTAATTTCGGAGTTTTGGAACTCATCAGGTCTCTCCACTCCTTTCACTTCATTTCCACGCTCATTTCCCCAGATCATTTTCTGAAAGTCCTGGTTCACCTGTTCGGCGAACAAATCCTTCTTGAAGTCATCAGGATTAAAGTTGCAATGCCCAGGCTGAGCGGCCACGTTGCTTTGTTCTTCCACTTGCCCATTCGCTTGAGAAACGCCAATGGACATGGCCAAGGCTGCCAAATACATAAACTTCATTTTGGGTTTACTGGCAAAAGTATTGAAATATTTTCTTTGATTTCGGAGACGAAATGTCACCTCTTTAAATCTCCATCATTAGGCATTGGACATCGATCATTGGAAAATATCTGATTGGTTATTACTCTTTTGCCGTTTCCGAATCGGCCCTTTACCATGGTGTTACATAATAACTATTAGTAAAGAGAACAATGATGGTCATAATTGTGCATTTTTGTGTTTAGTATTCTCATATCCTTTTTGGAAGAATTAAGTTTAGCAGGCGAGATAGTCTTTAGGGTGTATAAACCTCACAGGTGGCTTTTCTTTACTTTTCTGCAATCTCAGTTACACAAAAGTAGTCTGTGACCCTTTCTGATGTATACTTGAGTTCTCGAACTCCTCTTCTCGGCTCTTAGCTCCGATCTTTCACAAGAGGTGTGTGCAGATTTGAGCCGAGACTCATGGAACAATAGGATGTGAGGAGCTTTTATCGAGGCAGGTGGCGAGAATTAGCCGAGACCGCCGAATTCCGGAATTTGACGGCCAGAATTGCACTCGTAAGCTTCTGAAAACAAACGCATTAGGCGTAATCCGTGTATTTCGTATTATGTTCTTCTCTGTATGCTTCATCTCGTATTGTCTTCCTCGACTTGCCTATTTTTAGTGTCAACTGATATCCACCATTACGGCTTACGACGCTATTTCAATTCTGTCTCAAGATTTGACATGCGAAACACACAGAACAAGGAAAGAAATCCTTACCTGAGTCCGGAAAATTTTATCTTTTCAACCTTGCCATATGAGCCATCTAATATTGTGAAGACTAAGGCCAACACCCTGCTTTTAAGTGAACGCACTCAAAACCTGATTGGTCACATATACACATAAAATAATTCATAGATCAGACGTGGGTCTCGTGAGAAGCTGGAAAGTCCAACTGAATCTCGTCTCAATCTTTTCAGCCTCGAGCAGTTTGCAAACACTGCGATAAGGCCCGGGCCGAGAAAAAGGAATACGTCCGCCTTCAAGCGGTTGGACCTTTGACTTCGGTGACCCCCAGAACTCTCACCTTTGCACTCCTCGGCTTCTATCGTATTTCTTGCCATGTTTCTAAGAATATTGTTGTAACCGAGTCGAACTCAACTGTTGATGGACATTAAATCAGCGTCATACTTTTTTGGTCAATTCTAAGAGGGTGAAAAGCTACGAGACACACCCTGGAGTTTCCTCAGTGTATCCACAGATGTTCTCCCATTCAATTGCGCCCACCGAACTTTAGTTCGAGCTCAAATTGTGGTAAAATCAATCTTAAAACCATATAACTAACTAACATAAGTATAAACCGAATCCACGAGGTTCAAAACGCGTGAAGCCGTTCAGTCGAAGAAAGCCAACCTCTCTCATTTCTGGCCGAGATTTTGGCGGAAGGCACGAGAGATGATTAGGCTTCATATCCGACGTGAATGACTTCGGGGCCAAAGTACTGCCCACACTTATTACCGTCGGTGGTCCCGTTTTCGCAGAGTTGCATCGCTCTCTGCTCGGCATTGAACACGAGCTGGTTGAGCAACTCCAAAGAGTCTTGGAGATGGTCCGTCAACGACCAGGACTCCACGGCCCAGCCCACCTCTTCCACCTCTTTCTTCAACTGAGTCAAAGTGTCAAAGTCAAAGTCAGGCCCCAATGCCACGTCCTCCAACTTTGCAGCCATCTGTTGCACCTGCGTGGCGAAAGTCTTCAGCATCTCAACCTGCTCGTCGTCGAGATTCAAGAGATCGTCCAAGTAAATCGGACGGTCATCGCTAAGGAGTCTGGCACAGAGTTTGGCGTCCTGTTCAGTGCTCTGACAGTACTCCTGAGCGGCCAGGACCACCTCGCGGATCCGCCCGTCGAGGTTGTTGAACGTTTCTTGCAAAATCAGCTGTGCGCCGTTCGTGTGCATATCGTAAAGCACAAACTTCGCCCGGATCAAGATCAGGACGAACTTTGCAACGTCCACGTGACCCTCTGCCTCGATGTTCTGCAACTCCTCGTACAAGCCGACCATGGTGCCGCGTATTTCCTCGATTTTCTCCTCGGATGGAACGTAGTTAGGCTGGGTGGGCATAGAGGGGGTCTTTTCCTGGCATTCCCCGGGCCCACTGTCCTGGTTGAAGTTGGCGATGGTGTTCTCACGTTTGACGTTACGAGTCAAGTAACTCAAGTTTGCGGAAACGGCAACGGAGATCAAGGTGGCGATGGTGATGAATTTCATATTGAGAAAGGATGATAGTGTTATAGTGGATCAGAAGTTGGGCTCCAGGAGGATTCGGCTTCAATTTATACACTTTTTTTCATCCTCTTTTGCAGCCGTTCGTCTTTGTGTACTCGGACCCGGGCTGTGTTTCCAAAGGCTATACAACAAATACAATGACCGCCGATATATGTATTTTAGGCATAATGAATATCATCGATTCTTGAATTGTTCAATTGTTCAATTGTTGATTTGAGTGTTCTCGCCAGGAGCGGTACAGGTCTTCTAGAAAACACAGAGAGCTCTGGTTTATCCTAGAATCTCACTATCACCATGCAATTTAACGGTATTTTTAAACGCGATCAAATATCTGGTTTGGTCTGGTAAACTCATTAACGTAGTCACGCTTATCTTCTGAAACTGGATATTTGTTGAATGTTTTGCCAAGACACTGTGGACTGAGCTAGACTTCGAGTTGGTGCCAATGGACGAAAGCGGTAAGCTGAGCCGAAGGAAAACACAATGGGATGCGGGGCCTAGAAAGTTCACCCAGAAAACAGGAGAAAGTAAACTTGCGAGAGAGATTAGTTCGAATGAATCGTAAAAAAGATATCTGTCACAAATGCTCTATATTTTTCGTGGTAGGTCACATTTTGAACTGATTGAGATGGCGTAAACTTATGGTCACAACTTGCAGAATACGGACAGGGACCGTGAATCATAGGAATAATTATTGCAAAATAGAGAAACATTTATTCGTTTGTGTTCTCCTCGCTAGTATCAAGAGAACTGGTCAGAACTAGGTCAGTCTGTGTATGATTCATTGAGGTTCTCGAATTTGAGGTTATACAAGCCCGAGGATACTCAACCTTCCAAATCGAATGCAACAGGCGCAATGCTCAAGTCAGTGATGAGCGTGGGTATTATTACTCTACAATCAGTTCACGAACAAAGAATATTGTTTTTCAATAGCAAAAGGATCAATCGTGAACTGGGAAGCAAAAGGAAGCGTTAGCCTTTCCCAACTTTTACCTCGAGAATTGTCCGAAAGCGATTATATGAGCAAGAGACAAACTTCAAGAAATGCTTTAGTTAATTCTTTTAACTCGCAACAGGCGAGATGCCTTGGTTAAATTCTAAACATCGGGCAAATTAGGACCATGAATGCCAATTTCTAGCCATACAAAAAAGAGGTACAGGAAAGGAAGCGCACTTAAAGACAAACTCTTGATTTAAAAATTAAATTCTCTGAAAAGAAAATCAGCCACTCCATCACTTCACCGTCTTCAGTCGGGCAATTGAACAGCGAGATGCGCAAGCTGTAATACTCTCAGTCTGACCTAAAGGCAATTATAAACGTCAAATAAGTCTCCTTTTTTGGCCTCCTTTGAAGTCAAGCTGTCATCGTAGTTCATCAGGCCCACCTCGCTCAGGCGTGTTATTGCTGTGTCCTACTCGTCCTCTAGAACTTCCTGGGTCGTGCCGAGAGCTGTAAAAGTTTAGAAAGTTTACCAGAGCATCCAGCTACGGAAGTCACGCTGGTTTCGTTAATAATCACCATCAATTGCGGGATGAGTCTACTCAATAACTAACTAAACGCACGTTGGCCAAGTGCTCTTCTAACTGTTCATGAAAGCCTGCGTCCTCCACCTCCTTCATAAGGCTGTAGGGATTGACCATAACTTACCCGCCAAAAATCACGTTGTCGTCGCCGAAAACCTCAAAAAAAGCTTCCTGATTTTGAGGGATGTTCTCGGAAAGCACGTAGAGTGCTTCTAAGTCTACATCCTCATATCTTCCAGCTGCGTCAGATTTACTTCACAAAGTTGTTATTCCAGTATCTGGTGGAACATAATTCCGCCTGATAACAAGGAACTCCCATCATACCGTCTGAACTAGTTTCGGCGATCATGTGGTTAAAATCCACGTACTGGCCCGCAACAGTCAAGGCTGCAAAATAGATTAGTATTATAATGAACGGTGTGTTTTGTGTTTGCTAACGGAAACAGATATGGGATGGTATTACTTGTGAAGATAAGTGGCCCCAGTCTATATTCTTCACTCACTTCAGTAATCTCGTATGGTTGTAGTTCTGACAAAGACTTGGTTTTCCTGGTCCAGAAAACAATACCTGTAAGTCTGTTAGTGTTTTTCTGAGCTCTGATCTTCTTCTTTCAGGAGCACTCATCACCGGCCAGAATCTCTCGCATAGCCTATTCGCAATACCGCTGTAGTTAAACAATGGTGCTTTCAGAAACTAGAGAGATGTTTTCTGGTCCATGCGGCTCTTTCAAGTTCCATCAATGTGGCTTATTATCTTGGCATTATCGTTGTTAGTTGACGCCTCGTCACGGCATCCTGCAGAAATTTCTGTTCATGATTCTTGACCAAGATATTAGTCTCTGAGTTCGGGTTTGTGCCTGCACTTTAACTTGTAGTTGAAAGAACAACCTTAATTAGGAAAGTGGAGAGTTATGTGCCAATGAAAAGCTGAGTAGAACAATAAGAAGAATGATTGTTGCATTTCTCGGTGATAAGAGTGAATAGAAAACGGCTTCTTCTTCATTATAGTACAGTGATCTCTTTGTCCATCTAAGTCTGTTATTTCTGAAAGAGACGTTTACATACTGTTTCATATTGTCGCTCGTTTCTGGCTTAGATTATCCGTTTTGGGCATGATTGAATATCGACTGCGATTTCCTTTTCGGGCATTTCTTTGACCCCATTGTTGACGCCATCTTCGAATTGTCTCAACTTCAACATGACAATTATCAAAAGGTTTCAGAAAAATAACTTTTATGGTTGCATATAAGTCAAGTAATTTACTTTCTTTTTTGTTTAAACCACTTGAAACTTAAACCTAAATATGTTATAATTACCTGTTGTAACGATGTGTGGTGAGATAAGATACCCCCCGAAGTCTGAAAAAACGGAATTTGAAGCTAGGCGATATGCTACCCGGCCTTCTGAGTAGTTTTCTAATAAGCGGAAACTTTATGTTTCTAATCTTGTGTATCATTTTCTAGACACAAGTTCGATGCTGTGTTTTAGGAGCAATCAGTGCGTTTTAACACTACTGTTCTCGCAAGCATTCCAGAAATTCACTTAAAGAGGATCTTTAATATCAGAATTAAAAAGAAAAAATACTGTGGCTTTTGTATTCCGTAAGCGGTGAACTTGGGCGGCTTTCTAGGTCTACATATTTGCGTATTATTTCCATTTCCTCAGGTTTTCTCCCGACGAATAAATAGTTGTTTTGTATCTCTTTTGTCGACCACACTAGCCGACACGGTTATCAAATACTACTTCTGGCCATTGAGGAAGTCAAGAATACCGTGGTGTATTAATGGGGATTTTCACAGAATGGAAATAACGACCGAGGCTATGTACATCAGCCAAATTCTGCGTTCACGGTGTATTTTTCAAGGAGAATCACGGCACTGCGATCATTATAAGCTATGGTACTGGATAAAATTGACATCTAGGCAGACTTGACAGAAAAGCTCGCATTTTTATCTTCGCAAAAGTACACTTCAGTCAACTGAATATTTTTCCTTTTCCAAGATAGAGTCTTGTTGGGTAGTACTCAAAATGCATCAACATTCCATCGGCCACACAAAGGACACATTGTGAGATATCGCGTCTGATATCCACAAGCACGGTTGCGAGATATCTGAGACAATATAGATCACAGACTCTTTTCTCCCATCCTTTTTGTCCCAAAACACTACGTTACTCACGAAGGTGCTATGGATATAACACTGAAATTTCAGAGAGTTGAAAACTAATTGTTTGTTGCATTGGTTCTTTTTAATCCCATGTGATTAAACGGCGCCTTCTCACAGCCGCAAATCCGACAACTAAAGGCTGCTTTGCACACTTGCCCAAAAGTTACAACAAGACAATAAGAAAAATTCAAGAGAAAGGGATCGATTAAATATGGTCACGGGACTTCTTTTTCGAAAATGAAAGTTTCGAAGAAATGCTTTAAAGCATAGCAACAACAGTAGATGATGATAGTTTTGAGGGTCCATCAGCTATAAAGAATGAGTTACTTACACATGCAAGAAAATCGTCAAAAAATCAGGTGTCAATTATAAATCTTTTTAATAGATACAACAAACTAGTGGCTTGGAAGGTGAAAACTAATGGCGTGTTGTACACTTTTTTGTATCTATCAAAAAAAAAAAAAATAAGGAGCACACTGTCTGACCAACAATTTACACAACGAGGAATTAAAATTGAACGCTTCATATTTTCCCCACTACCAGACCTTTTTCTTTTTCGTAAAGGAACATGTTATCATTCATATTGATTACAGGCAAGATTTTCAAGGGGTAAACAACACTCAGTTCTTTTCGATTCTTCCTTTCTAGATGGAGAAAGTTGCACTACCTAAAGTTCCAGAAGTGCTTTGAATTTTTCTTATCATCTTCACTCAACAAGCAATAACGTTGGATGCTTATTCTAACCGGAAGCCTGGAAACTTCGAAGTCTATCCGAAACTACGAGGAAAAAAAAAATAATTGAAGCGATCATTAAAAAAGTCTCGACGAGGCTCAGAAGCGAAGCTGATCAATAGAAAGGAAACATTTTTTTGCAATCTTTGGAAACAATAGCAAGCCCTGATTTGGCGACTAGTGAGCAGCGATACCACAAGTCGATAACCTAGCAAAACCTCGAGAATCGATCAAAAAAGGGTGAATAAAAAAAAAAGCTATTGAAACGTCTAACCATAAAATTGGCCTTCGATCTATTGAGGGGGGCAAGCTCGTTTGCGGCATTTGTTTTGACTCGAATCGGTCAGGTGCTCCTAACCTCATTGTGCTTACTATGACAGCAACACCAATTAAAGCACATTGCACGTGCCGAAAACAAATACGAAGAGGTGATATATTTTTTGTTTTGGAGGAAAGCGTTTATTAGTAAAGGTGATTTATTTTCTTTATGTTCACCGAAAAGAGACACGAAATACACAAGCTCCACAGAAACCTCTGTGATCCTTCTTTTCCGTGGTAGTCAATTTCGCGAGGCCATGGTTATTGAGATCCGCCGGCCGCCGGAATTGTTCCCGATCCGGCATCTGTGCAGATTCTTCTGCACACAGACTAATAATACTGCATGAACGGCCCAAGCCACGCTGACCGCGGCTATTTGGCGCACGGTGCACGGGTGTTTGGCCTTGCTTCGGGCAGGAGTTTGTCAAGGTGCCGAGCCCATCCACAGGAAAGATGCGTGCGCTGGAGCCAGCTGACTCAGATCACATCCCCGTGTTTTTTCTGCCTGCCTCTGCAGAAACGTGATTTTTGCCGTGTGCTTGCGACCGCATTGCCCTGCATTCCCCGCTAGCATATCTCCCCGCTTTTCCCCGCCGAAAACGAGCCAGAAACCATGGAATCGGACTCGAAACAGTCCGGGTCAAGTGGCATGTCTAAGGACATGAAAAACGATGCCGCCATGTCGAAAGAAACCGCCAAGTCGGGCCTGAGCGGGTCGGACTCCGCTTTAGTCAAAGGAAGTTACACTATGGAAGATTATAATAATGCCCGGGCGCCCAATTTGCGCCAGAAAATCCAGCACTTTTTCTACCGTAAAGGGCTCGCTGACCGCCCGGAATATTTGCAGCACATCTACGAAAAGACGCCCCGGTACATATACGTAAACACGCCGTTACCTAGGGACATGGCCGACCCGCACACGGGCGCCGTGGTGCTCGATTACCCAAGAAATAAGATCAGAACCACCAAGTATACACCATTACTGTTTATCCCGAAGGACCTCTTATTTCAGTTCCGGAAAGTGGCCAACACGTATTTTTTGATCTTGGTCATCCTTGGAGCGTTCCAGGTATTCGGAGTCGCGAGCCCGGGCCTTGCGTCCGTGCCGTTGGTGGTCATTGTATGTATTACTGCAGCTAGAGATGCGTTTGAGGATTATAAAAGGGGCGCGAGTGACGCCGACCTCAACAACACGCCGATCCACCTTTTGCACGGCCTCAAAAACGTCAACGTCGAGACCGACACCGTGAGCACGTGGCGCAAGTTCAAGAAATCCTGCACCAAAGCAACCAGGCTGACATTTAGAGGTCTTAAAAAGTTCGGGCTTCTTTTCGCCAGCAAGCAGAAACGCGCAGAGTACAAGCAGGAGCAGGCCGACAACAACGACTACGCGCTCCGTCGAATCTCCACCATCGTGTCGGACTACTCTTATCCCGAAGGACGGCCCTCGTTTGGCCTGAAAAGACAACGCAAGTCGTACCACCTGCAGATATCACGTGCGCCCATTGTGGCTCCCCCTGACAGTCTTCTCAACCCGGAGTTGCAGAAGAACGCGCCGCAGAACGAAGATTCCCGGCCAGTTTTTAAGAACAGAAAGTGGAAGGACGTCAATGTGGGAGATTTCATCCGAGTGCGTGCCAACGAGGAGGTTCCTGCAGATGTGGTGGTGATTTCGACGTCGGATGTGGAAGGCTCTTGTTTTGTGGAAACCAAGAACCTCGATGGCGAGACGAACTTGAAAAACAAGTCGTCGTTACAATGTGGCGCCGCTTTGAAGCATTCACGTGATCTCAGCAACACCAAGTTCTGGATCGAGTGCGACGCTCCCAATCCGCAGTTATACTCGTTCAAAGGAACGATCCACTATGAGAATTTCGATAGCCATGGCCGGTTGGTCAACGCCGACGAAAAAGAGGCCATTACTAACGACAACGTGCTCCTTAGAGGCTCCACTTTGAGAAACACCAAGTGGGTCATTGGCGTGGTGGTGTACACAGGTCTCGAGTCCAAGATCATGTTGAACAGTGGTATTACTCCCGAGAAGACGTCGAAGATCTCACGTGAACTCAACCTTTCGGTGATCATCAACTTCATTGTGTTGTTTGTCATTTGTTTCATTTCCGGAATCATCAACGGGTTCTTCTACGACCGCACAGATACGTCGCGGATTTTCTTCGAGTTCGAGGCGTACTCCCCTACATCTGCAGGCAATGGAGTGCTTTCGTTTTTCGTGGCGCTCATCATCTACCAGTCGTTGGTCCCCATATCTCTATACATCTCCATCGAGATCATCAAGTCGGCCCAGGCGTTCTTCATCTACGCCGACGTCAAGATGTACTACGAGCGCTTGAACTTTCCCTGCACACCGAAATCGTGGAGCATTTCCGACGACTTGGGCCAGATCGAGTACATTTTCAGCGACAAGACCGGCACGTTGACGCAGAACGTCATGGAGTTCAAGAAGTGCACGATCAACGGCACGTCGTATGGGTTGGCATACACTGAAGCCAAACAGGGAATGGATAAAAGAGACGGCGTGGATATTGTCAAGGAATCGGACCGGTGGAACTCTGCCATTAAAGAAGATAGAAAAGAAATGGTCGACAACCTCCACGCATATACAAACAACGACCAGTTCCGCGAGGACGCGTTGACGTTCGTGTCGAACGAGTATGTGAAGGACACGGTTTTACCCCAGACGTTGGACGCGTCGCAGAAAAAGGCCAACGAGGACTTCATGTTTGCGTTGGGCTTATGTCACACCGTGGTCACCGAGGAAAACGACGACGATCCGAGTCTCCGGGACTTCAAGGCCGAGTCGCCCGACGAAGCCGCGTTGGTCGCTGTGGCACGAGACGTCGGTATTGTGTTCCGTGAAAGATTGAGAAAAACGCTTGTGCTTGATGTCTATGGTGAACGCCGCGAGTACGAGTTGCTCCACATCATCCCTTTTACCTCGGCGAGAAAAAGAATGACGTGCATTCTCAAGACCCCCGACGGAAATGTCATTGTATACACGAAGGGAGCGGATAACGTGATTTTCCTGCGGCTCAGTGCCAAGACATCCAACAACATGTTGAAGAAGACCGCGTTGCATTTGGAGGATTTCGCCAAGGAGGGTTTGAGAACGCTTTGCATTGCGTCGCGAACGCTCGAGGAGGCCCAGTTCACCGAGTGGTACGCTAGATTCAAGGACGCCAACGCGTCGATCGAAGATTCAAAAGACGCGATCATTGATGAGTTGAACGAGGAACTCGAGCGCGAGCTCATTTTGCTTGGCGGCACGGCGATCGAGGACCGCCTCCAGCAGGGTGTGCCGGACTCGATTTCCATTTTGAGTAATGCTGGAATCAAGCTCTGGGTGTTGACGGGCGATAGAATCGAGACCGCGATCAACATCGGGTTTTCCTGTAACTTGTTGGGCAACGACATGAAGTTGCTTGTGGTGCGGCCCGAGGACGACCCGAACGATGTCCAGTACATCGACGACCTCATCACACGGTACTTGGAGGAGAACTTCGGCATCTCCGTGTCGACTCCTGAACAGATAGCCGACGCGATCAAAAACGCGAAAAACGACCACTCCGTGCCCACGTCCAACACCGCGTTGATCATCGACGGTGCCGCGTTGCTCTTGGTGTTCAGCGAGGACGAGACGTTGCGCCAGAAGTTCCTTCTTTTGGGCAAGCAGTGCAAATCCGTGATCTGCTGCCGGGTATCTCCGTCTCAAAAGGCCGAGGTCGTGCAGGTGGTCAAGAACAACCTCGAGGTGATGACGCTTGCGATAGGAGACGGAGCAAATGACGTGGCGATGATCCAGGCAGCAAATGTAGGAGTAGGTATCGCAGGAGAAGAAGGAAGGCAGGCGGTGATGTCGTCGGACTACGCGATCGGCCAGTTCCGGTATCTCACGCGGCTTCTCTTGGTGCACGGCAGATGGTCGTACAAACGCTTGGCGGAGATGGTGCCGTGCTTCTTCTACAAGAACGTGGTGTTCACGTTCACGTGTTTCTGGTACGGGCTCTACAGCAACTTCGACGGGTCGTACCTCTACGAGTACACCTTTTTGATGTTCTACAACTTGGCGTTCACCTCGTTGACGGTGATCATCCTCGCGGTGTTCGACCAGGACGTGTCGGACCTGGTGTCGTTGGTGGTGCCGCAGCTATACAGATCGGGCATCTTGGGCGAGGACTGGTCCCAGTTCAAGTTCGTGTGGTACATGGTCGACGGGCTCTACCAGTCGGTGGTCTCGTTCTTCTTCCCCTACTTGATGTTCTACGTGTCGTTCCAGAACCACGAGGGCTTGCCCGTGGACCACCGCTTCTGGATCGGCGTGTTGGTGTGTGCGATTTCCGTCGCCGCGTGCAACATCAACATCTTGTTGCAGCAGCGCCGCTGGGACTGGCTCACGCTCTTGATCAACGCGGTGCTGACGCTCCTTGTGTTTTTCTGGACGGGCGCGTGGTCCGCGCTTCCATGGGTGGGCGAGTTCTACGCTGCGGCCCCTCAACTTCTTGGCACGTTGGGCTTCTGGTCCTGTCTCTTTGTCGGGTTCGTGGTGTGCTTGTTGCCGCGGTTCATCCACGACTTCTTCAAGCGCAACTTCTTCCCCAAGGACATCGATATCATCCGGGAACGCGTCTCGGCAGGCGACTACAAGGACTACCCTAGTGGCTACGACCCCACGAACATCGAGGATATCGAGAGACACAGAATTCTCCAGAGACTCAACGAGGGCGATACCGAGTTGTTGGAGAAGATCGAGAGGGCCGTGGATCATGATACCGCGTCGGAGCACTCCAAGGAAGATCACACGCTTGCACGTGCATTCAAGTCGATCAAGCGAAAGACCACGATCTCTAGGTCGAGAAGGGGCACCATCAACAACCAGGTGAAATATAACAAGGAGCTCATGGAGAAGCCGATCAACTTGAGCCAGTTGAGAACGGAGATGATCAAGAGGGGCGAGTACAAGACCGGGGCGCGCAACTCGCTCGACAGAATCACCACGACCCACGGGCTTCCGGGCCTTACTCAGGCCGAGACCCTTATGTCGTATCATACCAGGAATAGCATCCATTTTGACCGATGATGATGATGAGATGATGGGATGATGATGAGATGATGATGAGATGATGATGAGATGACGATGAGATGATGATGAGATGACGATGATGGGAGAAGCCGATGATGATTGGAGGAAGGAGGAGATAGATGGAGATCACTGGAATAACACCACTCGACATCTCCAAAATAATGCTGAGTTCGATGACCATTCATTCCTTTTGTCCGATTCATCTCTACTTTTCAATTCATCTCTACTGTCTAATTCATCTTCATTGCCCAATACATCTCTATTGTCGAATTTGTCCGATTCATGGGGTTCCTTCCGGTGGTACGACCCTACCGCCTCTCCATATACTGCGGGCTCTGCTTGTGCAAGTATGACTTTGAGCCCGGACGTCCTCAGCATGTTCCTTTTAATTAGGCCCACTGGGTCCCACTGTAATTTTTTTTCTTCTACTCTATAGACCAATTGCTACTCCTTATTGCTACTTATTATTACGATTTGTTACTTTTTGCTAGTTATTGCTAGTTATTGCTAGTTATTGCTAGTTATTGCTAGTTATTGCTAGTTATTGCTGTTATTTGCGGAGATGTGGTAAGATCTGCTACTCTTCGCTACCATTTGCTACTGACTGATCATCTATTCATTTGCTCACTTTTGGATCGTATGTTCACACACTCGACATAGCCGGGGATGCACTGCCCTCAAGTGTCACCTTTAACGTTTCATCGTGAGTAGTCAAAATGTGCTTACTCACATTTATAATACGTGTGACTTTTTCAAATAATGGTTCAAAAAGTTGGATTCTCGACTACTATGAATTTTGGAGAGATGTTAACGCCAACTGACACCTAGTATAAGATCCTGAAAAGATGAAGTTATTGATTGATTGACTTGTTAAGACGGGTGAACTGCTTCCAGTTTTACTGCGTAGGCAGATTACTAAAGGGTGGAAAGCGACCCATCCTTTGGGCAGTTGCCAAAGTAAGCTTTTTAATCCCAACACGTAGTTGAGGTCAGGACGGAAATTTTGTAGATGATTCGTTAGATGCGGCGTCGACAGAGGTTTTTTTTTTTCTAAAGAATCATATCGTATTAGAGGTTAATTTTTTCACTTATGATTGTACAGTTTTTGAGCTAAGAAGGTAACTTCGATGCCCTTCTCAAATATTAATGGAACTACCTAAAGGAATGTTCATCACACCAACGGTCGGTCTTCACCTTCCAAACATCTAGTTTTTTTTTAAGAAGGTTGGAATTGGGAAGGTGATTCGTGAGATGTGACCTCGAAATTGATTATCGGTTTTTCTTTCTCTTTTTTTTTTTTAAGAAACATATCGCATCACGGGAAACACATCCCGTACTCATCCAATCCTAAAAAACCCTTAAATGCGTCTGGATGATGCGCTGAGTATTGAGAGCCCTCAGCATCCCCAAGCCCTAGTCTCTTTAATTTTAAAAGAAACAGATCGTATTCAAGGAAAAACATCCCCTAATTTTCCCTCCTGCAATAGTGACAAGAGCTTTGAATTACCATGTGTATGGGTAACCTGACTCGGGATTGGCGCAGGCCGTCCGAGGCGTTGGAATTACAAGCTGGTAAAGTATAAGGACTCGTAGGGCTGCCCAAAGATTACTGAATTTTCACTCTCCTCAAAATACACTGATAGACTAACTTGGTAACTACACACTAGCCAACTATCGATGAAGTTTGGTGACTCGTATTTAGAATTCTAGCTGATAGAGCATCATAGATAATTTTCTATAAGCGCGCAGCTGGTTTAGTGGTAAAATTCGACGTTGCCATCGTTGAGCCCCCGGTTCGATTCCGGGGCTGCGCATTCTTTTTTAATTTTTTTCCTCTTTTTCAGTAGTCATATCTATCACATGGTTCTCTTGACCCATTGTCCATTTATATAGCCTAACGTCAGGTCACGCAATATCGCTCGGTGCTTATACCGCTCACTTTTTTGTTAGTTATAGTCTCACCGCGGTTCCGGCAGAGAACTCAAGTTCATAAGTAGTCTCCATCTGGAAAAGAGGATATACCTTAGTATAATCTTTTAGAACCCACAATTTGTTTATAAGCATTCTCTAATAATGATCCAAAATGCATTTTATCAACTTTTTTACGACATGGCATATTTTGAGTTGGAATGTCCTCAATTGTAGCTTTACTACTCTTTTGAAATTAATCAACCTAACGCACGTCTCCAGCAAAGCTCACTAGCGCTTGCTCGACATGGTTGGCAAAGTTAACTCAAACAATAGAGAGATCTGATATTTGTGCAAATGCTTAGCTGCTTGACTACTTTCCCAAATCAGAAGACTGGGAATCAAGCTGTACCTGAATAAAGAGGAACTTCACACAACCACTCAGGCGCTTCCTAGCTACCCCGCTCACCAGTGGTGCCATGTGAGATATACATCCCACATTACTACACCCCTATCCAGGTAAAAAGAAGCGGAGGAAGCCATGCCGTCGACCATTCACACGGAGATGTGCATATGATGCATTCCCGGCCGTTTGATTACCAAACCCGCATATACACTCACACACCTACAAGTTAGTGTTGTTTATTTCAGCTTTTTTAGTTGTTTTAGATATATTCTAAAATCATGGTAAAAATAGTGGTTATTTTCATTTTAAAATATTTTACGAGATATAGAACGTTTCCTGAATATATTCAAAATAAAGACATTTATAGTAACAAGTTCGGCTCCTTGTCAATTAAATGATGGCAACTTGCATACTCGCGCTTTTGTTAATCGTCCGTGCTCCCAATTTCATCATTTCCCGAATCTTCTGAGCTCTGCGCTATACTGATATGTCTTCAGTGAGTTCGCAGGCGGTGGGTTCCTCTGAAATTTGCGCAATAACGCTGACATCGAGAGATTCGCAATCGTCAATTTTTTTTTTTGCTTTTCTTGGAGTAAAAGACTCAGGAGCATTTCTGAGCCAGATCCTTCTTCAGGGACCTCCACAACAGGAGAAGAATGAGGTCCTTCCCTCGAAGCATTTGTTTCAAGCATTGTAACAATGTTACGATTTTGCAGCCGAGACGAAAGCCCGGAAATTTGCCCCCAGGTGGAAAGAGAACCCCGAGTTGTTTTAAGATATCCTTTCTTTTATCTTCCAAGTAACTTCCAAGTATTCAAGTCTCTTGAAGTAAGGATCTATGTCGTACTCGACCATGCCCCTACCCTTCAAGAGTGCCAATTTCTTGATTGATATGTGTTCAAGCATGTTTCGCTTGGCCGTGACTATATTTTTTACCCTCGAAAAAGGAGATTCTGAGGACGCAGACAGTGCCAGAATGGATAAATCATCTTTCGCCATCGGGTAGATTGTCGGAATCGAGGTACAATTACATTGGTGATATTACCTGATGGACATAATGCAGGGCGCTATTTCTTGCGCAAGTAAGTTTTTTATCCTTGGCCTGAGGAACTTGATTGCCATTTTCGCATTGGTCTGGGGTGGACTCATGGTATCTAATTTTTTTTCTCGCTTCTGTGTTCCCTGAAACAAGGCGATTGAATCTGCTCGTTTCCTGATAGTGGAACGCAAGGCGCTCACTTTTGTGCTCAACGTTTGGACTCTGGTTTAATTCAGTAGTATTGAGCCAAGCATTATTCTAAATATACGATGTGTTTTAAATAATTCAAGATAGATATCGCAAATTAACCTTTAGATCCCCGGTATTTGAACGCAAATAATTGAACATTATAAATATATCTCGAATATACTATAAAACATTATCGCAGGACAGTTGACAAAATCAATCTCAATACATAGGTGAGGTCAGGTCGGAATCGTTTTAGGTGATTCGTGAGATGGGACCTCGAAAAGGGTTAGAGGCTTTATATGTAGCTGTATAGTTTTGGGCTTAGAAGGTAACTTTCGAGCCTTCCTCTCAAATCCTCTCATCAATGAATCTACAAAAAAAAAAAATACAAATCTTTAACAACACTGAGGGCCCCATCTCTATGTGATTCCTGCACACAAGCCCAAGTGCGCGGTCTCACTCGGCCTTATACAGATAGAGCGTGGATCCAACTCCAAAACCCACCGACTTTGACGCCTGAAAAATCCCGATTTTCCTGCAAAACCATATTTGAAAATGGTCTCTTTCACACTCCTCACGTCGGGCGGGTCACGTGACGCGTGCAAGGCCACGCTCCTCGACTTCGACGGCGAGATCCGCGTCCTTGCAGACCCAGGATGGAACGGTGAAAACCCACAAGATGTGCTCTTTCTAGAAAAGTATTTGGGCGACGTGGACCTCATTATCCTCTCGCAATCGACGCCTGAGTTCATTGGTGCGTACGTGTTGCTCTGTGTGACTTTCCCCATTCTTATGGCCGCCATTCCCGTGTACGCTACCGTGGCCGTTAGTCAACTAGGCCGAGTATCGACGGTAGAGTTTTACAGGGCCCGAGGCGTATTGGGTCCCGTTTCCCTGGCCCTTATGGAGGTCAGCGATGTGGACGAGTGGCTCGACAAGGTCGTGCTGGTGAAATTCAAGCAAAACATGGCGATGTTGGAGAACAGACTCATGCTCACTGCATATAACTCCGGACACACTCTAGGAGGGGCATTCTGGCTTTTGACCAAGCGCATGGAAAAGGTCGTGTATGCGCCAACATGGAACCACCTGCGGGACTCGTTTTTGAACAGTGCCGGGTTCATTTCCGCGTCCACGGGCAATCCGGTACCGTCGTTAGTGAGACCCACTACGCTCATAACCAGCTCGGATTTGGGGTCCCCAATGCCGCACAAAAAGCGCACAGACAAGTTTTTGCAGCTTGTGAACGCGACGTTGGCCAACGGCGGCGCGGTGCTTCTCCCCGTGTCGATATCCGGGCGTTTCCTCGAGCTTTTACATATCATAGATGACCACTTGGCCAGTGTGCCAGGTGCGGCGATTCCCGTGTATTTTCTCTCGTACTCCGGCACAAAGGTGTTGAGCTATGCTGCAAATCTCCTTGATTGGATGTCGCTGCAACTCATGAAGGAGTACGAGACGTTGGCTGCAAATGCAAGGGCGTATTCGCAAGTCCCCTTTGAGCCTTCCAAAGTCGATCTTCTTCTGGACCCAAGGGAACTCATCCAGCTCCCGGGCCCCAAGATCGTTTTCGCGTCCGGGTTGGACTTTGCGCCCGGCGATCTTTCGGGCCAGGCCCTCCAGTACCTTTGCCAGGACGAAAAACTGACCCTTATTTTAACGGAAAAGTCCGCTTTTGCAGCCGACGATACCGTCACCGCCAGCTTATATGCCGAATGGCACGCTTTAGCGGCTCAGAAAAACAACGGCGTGGCGGAAGACGGCATTCCCGTGCCTTTAGAGAAAGTCATCCCCATGGATTCGTGGACTACTGAGGAACCACTCAGTGGCAAAGAGCTTTCGGAGTTTAAAGACCGTGTGGCAGGCTTGCGGCGCCAGAAACTCCTTGAAAAAGTCCGCGATAAGAAAAATAAGAATATCTTGAATGAGGAGGACGACGACGAGTCCTCTTCTGAAGATGGCGAGTCCAGTGACGAGGAACACGTGGAAAAACAGGCCCACCCCGATTCCGAAACTGCGCCTGAAACCACGGCCAGCTCTGTTCCTGCAGAAATCGCAGATGAGCTCAAGACGCACGAGATCCTTGTGGGCGACTATATCACGGAATCGTTGAGTGCCAATAAGCCCATCGATATCCGGATCACGGCGAAAATGAAGCCCAAGCAGCAGATGTTTCCTGGTCCGATGCTGGCGAAAAAACGCAAGGTCGACGACTACGGCGAGGTCATCGACATGAAGGATTTCCAGCTGGCAGGGGATGACACCGCCAACAATAAGCTCATCAGTGAAAGTAAGCGAAAGTTCGAGCTCAATGATAAAGGCAAATGGGGCGAACGCGACCCCCGAGCCGCACGTAGAAGGGGACACGGCAACGGGAACGGCAACGGGAACTACAGAGACGGCAAGGACGACCGGAAACAGAAAAACAAGATCACCCCGCAGGAGGAGTTGAACAACGAGGTGTTGCAGAAAAACCTCGACGCGTTGTTCCACCCCGTGAGACGCGTCGTGCTCCGGGACGTGGACCGGCTGCTGGCGTTGCAATTGCAATTGCGCTTGAGGTGTGGTCTTTCGTTTGTGGATCTTTCCGGGTTGGTCGATCTCCGTTCTCTCGTGATGATCGTATCTGTTTTAAGGCCCCAGAACGTGGTGGTTCTCCCCGATTCATCATGTGCACCCAGCTACGACCCCATGTTGGATGGCCGCCAGTTGATGGTGGCTGCTTTTGATAAGCAGAGGAGTGAGCATAAGAGCAAACTTAAAAGCGATTCGCTCTTATCTTCGTCTCGCTTTTCCGCTCTCACTGCAGGCCACGGGGGCCTGTCGAAGTCGTATTCCAGTGAGATGAAGGTGTATGTAGCCAAGCCCAATGTGGTAGCACAGGTCGGAGGAGACGGTGCAGGAAGGCTCCGGGAGTTCGAGGTGAAGCTCGACGAGGCGCTCGACTCGGGCTTAAAATGGCAGAAACTCGCGGGGAATTACCGCATCACAAAGGTCAGGGGCGAGTTGAGCATCTACGAGTCCCAGCTCACTTTAAACAAGCAGCACGCAGAGTCTTCAGCACTTAGCAGCCAGTTTATCTTGAAGCCCGTTTCGGAGGGTGCGAAGAACGAGAAACTGGGTAGTGCTACAACCCAGGGCCCGGATTTCGGGTCGAGCTTGGCGATAGGCAATGTGCGATTACCCGAACTTAAAAAGAAGCTCTTGGCCCTCGATATGGATGCCGAGTTTAAGGGCGAAGGTATGCTTGTAGTGAACGACGAGGTGGCGATCAGAAAGGTCACCACGGGTGCGTATCAGGGCGAAGATACCGGGGATCTTGTGATTGACGGGCAGATCGGGCCGCTTTACTATAAAGTGAAGAACTGCATTAAAGAGGTCCTCGCGTTTGTGTGAGGGGCGAAGAAATGAAGAAAGTGGGGTGGTGAAAGTGGGTGATAAAGTGGGTGGTCAGAGTGGGTGGTGAAGGTGGGTGGTGAAAGCGGGGACTATGTTCACTGAAAGGGATTGTGTGAGCCTTGGATTGTGTGATTCTTGGATTGTGTGATTCTTGGATTGTGTGATTCTTGGATTGTGTGATTCTTGGATTGTGTGATTCTTGGATTGTGTGTTTTGACAATGGCTTCTTGGAATGGGATTTTCTCCTTAACTTCTTGGAATGGGGATTTGCCCCTAACTTTTTGGAATGAATGTTCTTCGTTGACTTCTTGAAATGGGTGTTTTACATTGATTTTTTGGAAATGCTGACTTCTTGGAATCTTTGTTTTTATGCTGACTTCTTGGAATCTTTGTTTTTATGCTGACTTCTTGCACCTTATGTTCCTCGTTGCCTTCTTGGAATGGACGTTTTGCGCTGACTTCTTGAAATGATTTATTATTCGCCGAATTCCTGAAATGAGTGTTGCTTTCGCTAACTTCTTGAAATGCGTGTTCTTGGTTGAGTTCTTGAAATTGGTGTTCTTGGTGATGTCTTGGAATGTGTGTTCTTGGTTGATGTCTTGGAATCGGTGTTTTTCGTTAACTTCTTAGAAAAAATGGGTGCCTTTTCGTTGACTTCTTGGAATGATTTTTCTTTGTTGATCTCCTGGAATGAGTGTTTTGCATTGACTTCTTAGCATCGGTGTTTTACACTGACCTCTTCAAATGAGTGTTGCTCATTGACTGGAATACGCAGACTTTGGCTCTCTTGCCATCTGGCAGCTATTGCTTAACCATAATCCATTGTTGACGGAGAGTTACAAAAAACAGACAACTGTGCTTTTGATGTGTGCAACGTGTTCTAGTTGTTCTAGTTGACTCCAGAACACTCTGTCCTGGTGTATGTGAATGGCCCAGGGAATCCGTTTTGATCCGTGGAACAGGTCGTTTAAATTGGGCTCCTTGAATTGGGTTACTTGAATTTGGTGAATTTGGTGAATTTGGTAACTTGAATCTGGCTATCAAAATTTGTTCAACTTGCAAGTATTGCTGATTTGTCGCCACATGAATTAAGGCAAGAGATGGAGATTGAGAAAGGACTCCTCATCCTCACAAACAGTGGCACTCTTTATTGACTACTGATGGACTCGGGCCAAAAGCTGTACGAGCTCAAGAGAAAAAAAGACGCCATCGGAAAAAATAACACCATGGGTCTATACCTGAAGAAACGTGTTTTTGACTGCCCAGATCATTTTCTACCTGAATATGGCGATCTTTCGTGTTGCACCCATTCGCAGAAACCAAATGCAAAAAATACATGGGTCCCAAACTGGTGCGCACTGTGCACCCATTCTCCCAGTCGTGCGCCGCCCAACCGCGCGACCAATAACACGATCGTGAAAAGCCAGAATCAGCACATGTTAAAGAACCACGCTACATTCCGACCCACCACTCCGCAATGCAACCATATTCCAGATCCGGCGGCACCAGACGGTGTTTCTACGAGTTCCAGGCGCTCGTGGAATGCTACACTGCGGCCGACACAGCCACCAAGAAAGTGTGTCTCCCCGTGTTTGACGACTATTCTGAATGCTTGCACGGCTTGAAGGAACGGGAAAAGGCCCGCTTGATGTTGCAGCAGTTGAAGGCCAACGAGGTTTCCGGCGAGGGCGTCAAGGCCGCAGACTTGTACAAGAGCTCCGGCGGCGTGTACGAGAAGTTGGACCTTGTGAAGTAGGTGAAGTAGGTGAAGACTTGTGCAACAACGAAGAGGAGAAGAGGAAGAGAGAAACGCTATCACGCCCATAATGCATTTAAAGGAGAGAGGGGACAGAGAGGCAGGCACTTTTTTGAGAAAATTGACATATCTCAAGCCGTTGGAGTGTCTGCTGGACCCGCTATTCGCTCTATAACTATAACTATAACCTACAATAAAGTATAAGATACAATAAAATATAAGATACAATAAAGTATAACATACAATACAGAACACAGCACACTATATACCAGCCATTGCCCGATTGGTGTATTGTCCTTTGATCACATCTTTCGATCTTGTGCTCTTTCGATCGTTTTCTTTTGATTCTCTTTTATCACGATTCCTTTACGCTACTTTCTCCTTGATCGATTGTACTCTTTCATCATATTCTTCGTAAATCAGGTATATCACCCTTGCTTCTTTACTCTCCTCATACCATCTATCTTTTGCATACTCTCTATCTTCTTCATACTCTCTATTTTCTTCATACTCTTTCTCATTCATCTTTCTATATTTCTTCCTCGGGCCATCTTTCATTTTCGTACGATCTTTCTTCTTTATACTATCTTTCCTCCTCATTATATCTTCTTTTCTTCAATCTGTCTTTCTTTCTCGTATTTATTTCTCTTCCTCATACTATATTTCCTCTCATACTAAACTTCTTCCTCGTTCTATCATTCATTCATCATGCTATCTTCCTTCGTCATACGATCTCTTTTCGATATAATGTTCACAGGGGTGCTTGAAAAAGATAGCTCAAACCGTTCAGATTCCCAGCTTTTGAAGAAAATTAGCGGTCTAACTAAAAATGAGAAAGTATGGATGTTCGAGGCTTAGATCATCAAATCTTCCAGATACACGGAAGTGAATCCGCTGACCAAGAAGGTATAATACTGAACAGCTTTTAACTTCTATACTACAAAAACCTCACAATACACTCAATTATTCATGAGTGCTTGGTTTCCTCGATTTTGCGTGGAACTCTGGAGATCACGAAAATTCACAGACTTTACCACATCTTCACAGGATTTTTAAGTAGCAAGTTCTTGCTTGATTACGATTACAACGAGAGCCATGTATTTTCAAATGTATTCAAGAGTTACCGGGAGTTAAATTCAATCTCAGACTCTTACGAGATGACTGATGCTCACCATCATAAAGTTCCCGCAACAATTGTGCAACCAATTATTGACTCTTTTGCGATCTGTATCAAGAAAATTAGCTTGACTAGTATGAAATGGCCAAGATACCGTCACGGAGCAGCAATTACTGAATGACGCATTGGTTCTGAAAGACCCATCAACCACCAAATCACTTTTGAAGTCGATTCAGAAGAAGAATCTGAAGAATGTTCGAAATGCTTCTTCGTCATACCATGTGGAGACCTTCTCATCCTGCAATATCCTCTTCCTATCTCCTTCTGACTACTATTGAACACGCTTTCATTAATGTCACCTCTTATTCTCTCCTCATACTCTATATCCTCCTCTCTGCTCACCTCTTCGCTCCCTGGTCCCTACTGGCCTTCATCAAGCTCCGCGAACCATCTTTAATCACAGAACTGTAGTGCTTATCAAGCAACACGTTTTCCCAAAGCACCGCCGACCCGACATTGCTTCGCTCCATATCGACCTCCATTCCCTTCTTCTCGATGCCCAAAATGTAGTTCCCTTCGCCCGAGATGTTCTCCTCGGTGCTCCACAAACTCTTGAGCCCGTTGCCGTATTTGTTCACGAGTTTCGCCACGAACTTCAACGCGGCCACACTGGTCTTTTCAGGCGCGTGCAAAGACGAAATGTAGAGCCGTTTCGTAAACGGCATCGCCCGGGCCACGCTGCCGTTGCGGGACCGGAAAAACACCATGTCGAGACTCTTCAACAACAACTCGGCATTGGTGGACACGTTGACTGCGGGTTTCTCCGCCTCGCCGGTTTCACCTAGCGGGTCGGCCAACCGGAGCGACTTATGCGAAAACTCCAACTCGGGACTCACACTTACATCGCACATCACCATGTATAACGTCAGCACGAACTTCAACAAGTCGAACGAGATCGGCAACCTACCCACTTCGCCGTGATTAAGAAGAAGCGTAAATGCCGCGGTGATGCAGAGAAGCAATTTTCTTACATCCAGAGCAGAAAACACGCCGCCGGAAGTCGCATCGTCGTCCATTTCAATGCCATACTTCTGGGTCTGCAACGTGCGTTCCTGCACCAAGTTCGTCATGGTTTCCTTCAACACTTCCAAGAAATCGCCTAGGAGATCGAAGTTCGACATCTGGCCAAACCGCGAAAGACCTTCCATGACCGCAGCGGTCAAAAGTTTGGCCGGGGCATGTTCATCCACTTCCACTGACCCGGCCTTCAAAATCTCAAGGTATAATGTCAACACCAGCTTCAACGTCTGGGCCTGGTACCTTGCCCTCTCCTCGGCCGTGACTGCCAACTCCGCACGCTTCATCTCGGCGTCGATCTCCTTCAACTCCTTTCTGATTTTCTTCTCTTTTTTCGAAAGATGCACTCTATTTTTCTTGTGGACTTTCGGCGCACTTTCACCTTTATTCTGGTTCGGGTCGTAGTCGTCCAAGAGCGAGAGACTGAGGAACACGTTCACCACGGCCTCGTCCACCCTGAACTTCTTATCCTTGATGACTTTGCACATGATCCGGGTAACATCAAAGGTAATATGGCCGTGGTCTTTATCCTCTTTAAGAAGCGTCTCCAACGTCCGCACACACTTCTTGAACACCTCGAGATCGGACGATGCCGTGGGTTTTTTGTTGAGTCTTCTGATGGGGATCGTGAAAAGCTCGTCTCTGTAGTTGAAGTGTCTCAATGACGAAAGGCACAATTCACACGCCGCTTTAGTGGCGATCTCGCCCAACCGGACCTGCAGCGGCAACACCTTGGTGGTGTTTTGTGAGTTCGACGCCAGCACCCGTGCAAGCCTCGTCAAAAGCGAGATGTACTCCCGATAGTTGACCACGAGGTTCTGTTCGAATTTCCGCAACCGGGCGATCTCCTTGCCGACTTTTTCGCGCTGCTCCGCGTCACTCAACATCCGGATCTGGTACCCTGGCGCCAACGACTTGAACACAGGCACAAGCGCCAAGATCGCGAGTTGTTGGGTGGCTAGAGTGGTGGATTCAGAGAGTTTGCGAAGTTTGGAAAGACTGTCGATATTCTCCTCGGGATCTTCCATAAGCGCGGACGCGTACTGGGCGATTTCTCCCTTGATTTTCTGGAGTTTCTCTGCGGGCGAAAGGTCTTCATCGGAATCGGGCTCGTCTTTTTGGTCGTCTTTTATTTCTGCGCCAATTTCGGCACTTTCCTCGCGGTTTTCACCCTCGCTTTCGTCGTCGGATTCCTCGACGACCTCCGCTTTGCGGGTGACTCTCTCGACAACACCCTTGCGCTTGATCGGCAACACATCGACGCTTTTCTCGACGTTCAACGTCCGTGGCACAAGCTCGAAGTCCTGTTCGGCGTCTTCCCAGGCGTCGTCACGTGACTTCACGAACACGCCGCCCGCCAAGAGCTCGTCCAGCTCGTTGCGGGCCTTTTTCTGTCGCCTCTCGAACTTGTCGGCTTTTCTCTTGGCCATTATGTATGTGTTTTTGTGGTTTAGTGGGGTCCGATTGTGAAATTTGTTAGATGCACAATCAGGCATCTCATCGGTTTGGGTCACGTGAGTCGAAGTCACGTGATATACATCACATGAACAATGGTCACGTGTACGAGTCGATGTCACGTGATACACATGTTACCCCTCCACCATCGCTCTCTGAGCCTCTTTTCATGAATTGAAGATATTGAGTTGCATTGCTCCCGTTTCAGTAACCCGTGCGCTTTCTGGCAACGTTCGCATCGCACTCCATCGCGTGTTGTTTGTCTTAGATGGGCAGATTCCGCTATACGACGGCGATTGCGCGGCACGTGATTGGGCCTCATCGTATACGCCACACAATGCGCTAGTTTTCAAACAAGGAAAGTTGCGAATTATCTAAAAGTTCAGGGTCTACATAACCAAGATTCGAATAACCTATAAATGAGTTTTTCAACATGATTCCATTGTTTTATAACCGAGGAACACCGTGCTGAAAAAACCACACCACCAACGTAGAATCCTGCATAAACGCGCTTTCGGTTTCCGAAAAAAAAATAGCCTGGTGATTTCATCGCATCGTATAAATAATCCGCAGCCTCCGGTACGATAAGCCTAGCAGAGCTTGCTTGAGTTGCAAGAAATCCACGCACAGCAGAGATTTTCCGTTCATTTTTTTTTTCTTTCTTTCATTTCAAGATTTTATCATGGACTTGAATTCCACAGCGCCGTTTCTCGACCTGGCGGCGCCGCACCGCCACGCGGCAGAGTCGCTAATTTCTAGGGCATTAGGACTTTGGGCCCAGCTTTCATGGTGGCAGATTTCGCTCACTTTGCTCGTGGGCGTGTTGACGTACGACCAGGTCAAGTACCAGATGAACAAGGGCACGATCGTGGGCCCCAAGTTCAAAGTGTGGCCGATTATTGGCCCCTTTTTGGAGAGTTTGGACCCCAAATTCGAGGAATACTTAAGCAAATGGAACTCGGGCCCGTTATCGTGTGTGTCGATTTTCCACAAGTTCGTGGTCATTGCGTCGACCAGGGACCTCGCGCGTAAGATTTTCTCGTCGCCAAAGTACGTGAAGCCTTGTGTGGTGGATGTAGCCATCAAGATTCTCCGGCCTACGAACTGGGTGTTTTTGGACGGCAAGGCCCATGTCGACTACCGGCGGTCTTTAAATGGCCTTTTCACCACCAAGGCGCTTGAAATCTACTTGCCCGTGCTTGAAAAGTACATGGACGTGTACCTTGACCGTTTTTGCCAGTACGACGGCCCCCGTGAGTTTTTCCCTGAATTCCGTGAGTTGATGTGCGCCTTATCGTTGCGGACGTTCTGTGGAAACTTCATTTCCGAGGACCAGATCAAGCTCATTGCGGATAACTACTTCCGCATCACCGCCGCGTTGGAGCTTGTGAACTTCCCGATAATTATTCCATACACCAAGACGTGGTACGGCAAGAAGATCGCCGATGAGACGATGAAGATTTTCGAGGAGTGTGCGGCCAAGGCCAAGGTGTCGATCAACGAGAACAACAACAAGCCCACGTGTGTGATGGACGAGTGGATCTTCTTGATGAAGCAGGCACGTGACCTGCATGCCGAGGACCAGACGTCCAAGCTTCTTATCCGGGAGTTTTCCAACAAGGAGATCTCCGAGGCCATCTTCACGTTTTTGTTTGCGTCCCAGGACGCGTCGTCGTCCTTGGCGTGCTGGTTGTTCCAGATCGTTGCCGATAGGCCCGATGTAGTTGCAAAAATCAGATCCGAGCAGATGAGCATCAGAAACAACGACCCTTCCGTGCCTTTGACGCTCCCTTTGATCGAGCAAATGAAGTATACCAACAACGTGGTCATGGAGTCCTTGAGATACAGACCACCTGTTCTCATGGTGCCCTATGTGGTGAAACAGCCGTTCCCAGTCACTGAAGAGTATACTGCACCCAAAGGCTCCATGATCATTCCGACACTTTACCCGGCATTGCACGACCCCGAAGTTTACCCCGATCCGGACAACTTTGTGCCGGACAGATGGGACAATCCGACGGGAGACATGACCAAACGCAGTTGGTTGGTGTTTGGCCTGGGCCCTCACGTGTGTTTGGGCCAGCAGTACGTGATGATGCTTTTCACCGGCATGTTGGGCAAGTTCGTGATGCACTCCAACATGCACCACCACAAGACCGCGATCTCCGAGGAAATCAAGGTGTTTGCCACGATTTTCCCCAAGGACGACTTGATTCTAGAGTTTGAAAAGAGAGACCCCGTGGCTGCTGCCTAGAGGGTGGGGTAGAAGGACAGTATACAGAATACAGTAGTTATTGCTCATGTTTCTTTAATATGTGATGTTAATATATAATCTTTAATCTTTAATGTTTGATATTTGAGATGTAAAGTTTAATATGTAACAATTCATATTCTGTAGTTCAGAGTCATTTAACTCGGAAAGGCATGGAAAGGCAGGGAGGGCTGTGGTTGATGGAACACCTGATTAAAGATGTACAGAAGGCCAGCAGTTCAGGGATAGTTAGGTTAGAAAGATCGCTCAGTTTTATGTTGATTTTCATACGTCAACTTTATCAGTCGTGTTTATTGGTCGTGTTTATTGGTCGTGTTTTTATTATTATCATTCTATCTCCTACGGCTGCCAGAGTACCCATACATACCATACGACAATCAGAACACGGTGGACTTCCTATTCTTATAGTACTGTCGTTGCATCTTCTCCAAATCATCTGAACACATGCCTGATAATTCTTAGTTTATTCAGGTCCCAACACGGCCACAAGCATTTCATTGGTACTTTTCTAAAAGTTGGTGCAGATGGTGTGGTGGGGTTATAAGTAGAAGAAAACGTATGGTAGTATAGTGAGCGAGCAGACAGCTTGGTATATTTTTTTGTACATTAAGAGGGTGCAATTTGACATGACGGTGAAAAGACGAAGATGGTAAATTTTGATCTCCCTTTTGAAAATAATAAAAAATAGATAACTTGTCTCAAAATGTTTGAGATCTTTTCGATAAGGTTGTGATCTGGAACACTTTTGGGAAGAAATACCATTTTTGTCAGGACCAAGTGAGTTAATAATATCCTGAATGGAAAGGAAATATGATTTTGACATGACAGTGAATATTACGAATAAGTATCCTATTAGCTTTTCCTCAATGATTGGATCTATCAAAAAAAAAAGAAAAAAAAAGACCTTGCTAGAACTGCTTGTCATCATTTCACTGGGTCATGGCCCAGAATACTTTTCGGAAAAATTTGAGAAGGTATACTTTTTTTGTCAGGTCCTTGGTATCAGTTTGAGACCGATAGCCGTGCTTATCTAACTCAGAGAGGCCCATACCATTTGGAATGACAAAAAAAAAATCAGGCAATTCGAGAAACATATCATTTCCATCTGGCACCGATGTACTCTCACTATGTTTCTCATCGTTGAGGTTCGGTGGCCAGTTCAATACATTAGCATTTTTCGAAGAGAGTGTAATTCGAAATTTGAGCTGAAAATCTTCTTTTTCCTTGATTTCTTTGATTTCTTTCCGTCGATTCACTTTCAGCATAGCGGGAAAATATTTGATGTGGACAGTGGCACCGCTTGCACCATTGGCACTTCACTATGAAATATCGGATGCGCAATGCCAGACGCTTTTCACACGTCTGGCTGACATTATCACGGCAATAACCTTCTTATATACACTAACGAAAGTTGAATGTACCAGATATAGTAAAACGAGAAATCAGTAATAACGTCAGGTCACGCAGTATCGCTCGCTCCTTATGCCGCTCACTTTTTCGCCAAAAACGTACTATGTATACGAGATTTGTGATTATGTACACACCGAACATAACCACGGCCAGTATATTCGAATATATACTGCTTGATAACATGAAAAAATTTGAAAGGAAAGCATCAGAAATTCCTAGAAATGCTACTTAATTATCTTTTTTATGTTATCAAGCAAGATATATTCAATTATACCGGCCGTGATTATTTGCGGTGGTGTGTAAATAAACACTAAACCTGTATAGTAAGACATTGGTCATTTAGTGAGCAGCATAAGGATCAAGACCGAGCGATATTCGTTGACCTGAAGTCAGGCTATTCAAATAAACAATGAGTTAAGACAGCCAGGTGATAGATATGAATACTGAAAAGAAAAAAAGTTGAAAAAGAAATGCGCAGCCCCGGAATCGAACCGGGGGCTCAACGATGGCAACGTCGAATTTTACCACTAAACCAGCTGCGCGCTTATAAAATTTCATTTGTGATACTCTATCAGGAGGAATTCGGAATACGAGTCGCCAAAATTCATCGATAGTTAGCTAGTATGTAGTTACCAGCCTCGTCTATCGGTATATTTAGAGATGATTTCGCTTTTAATAATCTTGGGACAGCTCAAAAAGCCCTTATAATCTATTAGCTCGTAATTTCAACGCCTCGGACAGCCTGCGCCAATCCCGAGTAGGGCTACCTATACAGATGGTAATTCAAAGCTCTTGTCATTATTGCAGGAGAAATGAATCTCTTGTCACTGTTCCATCAATTATGAGAGAGGTCCTTGCAACGCCTGAACGCACTCTGCTGCACATTTTACGAGACTTAAGTAGCCTTGCTATCTTGAATCACGTGACACGATCAAACACACACTTGACTAGATGGGAATAGTCATGACTAGGGCTTGGGAAAGCTGGTGTCTCTCAATAATCAGTGCATTATCCAGACATATTTATGGGTGTTTTGGGACTGGTTGAGTGAGGGATGTTTTTCCTGTAATACGATATGTTTATGTTTTTTTGGAAGAGGTACCATGGCCTGCTACGGCATTCGTGAAAGTTGCCGGCCACATCTGCAGCCATGGAAATGTATTTCTAATCAAGGGCTGTATCTTCAGATAATGGCGTTCTTTCTAGTCAGATTCTGTACTTTTAGTCAAAGGCTTTTTACCTACTATTCCTAGCAATATCAGTGTATCAAACGTTGCCTCGTAGGCCATCTTACGGTGAAACCTAACCCTTTCTTTTCTTTTAAAAGGCCAATAAGATTGTGTCAGATATTACTGACACTCTACTACACTCATACTCATCATCCAAAGTTTTTATTGACTATATCTCAAGAGTTGACCATCAACATCCAATTAGGCGTCGTAGGTAGAAGCAGAGATGTTTCCACCTCTTCCGGTCCAGTTGACGTGGATCCAGTCGCCCTTCAAGAAGTCGTTCTCCTGGCCTGGCAACACCTTGAAGGTGTGGGCACCGAAGTAGTCTCTCTGGGCCTGCAACAAGTTAGCAGGCAACTGGGCGGATCTGTAGCCGTCGTAGAAGGACAAGGCGGTGGTGAAGGCGGGCACAGGCACACCGAACTCGATGGCCTTGGCGATGGAGGATCTCCAACCCTGCTGGGCCTTGGTCACGGCCTCCTGGAAGAAGGGGTGGAACAACAAGTTCTCCAAGTCGGGCTTCTCTCTGTAGGCGGCGGTGATCTCACCCAAGAACACGGACTTGATGATGCAGCCTCCTCTCCACATAAGAGCGATGGCGGGGTTGTTCAACTTCCAGCCGTACTCTCTGGCGGCCTCTCTGATCAACATGAAACCTTGAGCGTAGGAGATGATCTTGGAGGCGTACAAGGCCTGCTCCAAGTCGTCGACGAACTTCTGCTTGTCGGTGATGGGGGACTCGCCCTCGACGGAAGGACCGGTCAACACAGCAGAGGCTCTCTCTCTCTCGCCCTTGATGGCAGAAAGACATCTGGAGAAGACGGCCTCGCCGATCAAGGTGACGGGCATGCCGAGGTCCAACGCGTTGATGGCGGTCCACTTACCGGTACCCTTCTGGCCCGCGGTGTCCAAGATCTTCTCGACCAAAGGCTTGCCGTCGGAGGGGTCGTTGAAGTACATGATGTCTCTGGTGATCTCGATCAAGAAGGAGTCGAGCACGCCGGTGTTCCACTTGGCAAACACGTCGCCGATCTCCTTGTTGGAGAACTTGCCCACGCGCTTCATCAAGTCGTAGGCCTCGCAAATCAACTGCATGTCTCCGTACTCGATACCGTTGTGCACCATCTTGACGTAGTGGCCGGCGCCGGCCTCGCCGACCCAGTCGCAGCATGGCTCGCCATCGGTCTTGGCGGCAATCGACTGGAAGATCTCCTTGATGTGTGGCCACGCGTCGGGGTGTCCACCGGGCATCAAGGAAGGACCGTGACGGGCGCCCTCCTCACCACCGGAAACACCGGAACCGACAAACAAAATGCCCTTCTCCTTCAAGTCCTCGTAACGACGGTTGGAGTCGGGGTAGTGCGAGTTACCGCCGTCGATGATGATGTCGCCCTTCTCCAAGTGGGGCAAGAGCTGCTCGATGAACGCGTCGACGGGCTTGCCGGCCTTGACCAAAAGCACGATTCTTCTGGGTCTCTTGAGGTTGGCCACGAGCTCCTCGATCGAGTGGGCGCCGATGATGGACTTGCCCTTGGCCTCGTTGTCCAAGAACTCGTCGACCTTGGCCACGGTTCTGTTGTACGCGACAACAGTGAAGCCCTTGTCGGCGGCGTTGAGGATAAGGTTCTGGCCCATGACGGCCAAGCCGATCAAGCCGATATCTCCACTGGGAATGTTAGTATGGGGCTTGGGAAGAGGGAAAGGGAGGGGGAGAGGGAAAGGGAGGGGAAAGGAAAGGAAAGGTAGAGGAAAGAAAAGGTAGAGGAAAGAGAAGGTAGAGGAAAGAAGGAAAAGGAGGATAGAAGGAAAAGGAGAAGAAAAGAGAAAAGGCGAGCCAGGGCTCTTTGTGCAATTGAGGAATGCTCTTTAGAGGCGATTCTTTGAAAAAACGCCATTCTCAAAAAGGGGCGGGATCGAAGTTAACGAAACAAGGGGGGCGAAGCGTACCCGCCGAGAATATAGAATGATCGGTAACCATTTCGGATTAAACCACAACAATTCCAGAAACATTTCCACAATTGTCTCCGGAAACGCACTTTGCATATGAGTTTCGAGTTTTGAGTTGATCCACAATGTGTCTGGTGGTTGGTTGGCATTTACCGTGAACTCCGAGAACGGAGCAATCCACAAACCATGTGAAACACGTCAACGTGTAAACCACGCAAACCACGCGGAAAAACACGCTGAAACTCGGTACTTGTCAGAAAAAAAGACCTCGGGTGTTCTCTCCTAGCAGTAATATACATACGTTGGGGTAGTGGACATTTTTGTTGCGATTGGTGAAAATCTGTGTGAGGAAAAGAAGAAAGGAAATCCAGCGCAAGTTGGCGGGGCCCGGAAACGTCGGGCCTTATATATTACGCAGGACGTTTGACGCCCGACTCAAGTCCGACGCACATTCACTGGGCCGCGTTTTTGGGTGCGCGGGATCTGACTAAGCTGATTTTTTTTATTTTGAAAGGCGACGGATCTCTCTATTTTTATTTTTTTGACGCATGCTAGGATAAATCTATGGGAAAGTCTTGGTTTTTTCTATTATAGAAGTAAGGGGTTTGTTTTTTGATACTCCTCGCTAGATTCTGGAGATGGTTGTGGGAAATTATGGGGGCACTATGGAGTACACTGGGGGCCTAGACTCGTGCCTACTTTAGTCAGAAAGTACATAGAGTTTGTTGACAACAGAGAGTGGGGATCTACCGGAAAACATAATGAGAGTATACTTTTCACAGGGTGGTTGAAAGAATATCGGGTCCCACTTTGAATTTTACCGAGTTCCCTGCTTCTCGCTTCTATGTGGGGTATGAATTGAAATCCTCCGAAATTAGACCCTCCGAATGTCTCCCCCACGCTCGGTGGAGGCAGGCCATGTGGGGCGAACATGGACTCCGTATCTACTATAACCCCTGTGATTCTCCTGAATAATGAACAGTTTTTTGTGTTTCAATGACCCTATCATTTTCACCACCGTTTATCATATTACTATACTGGCATTCGCCGCCGGATCCGCGCCGGGTGCGGCTCAAAATTGCGCCCCCAACAATCCACAAATCTCGTCACTATCTAAGAGCATAATCTAATTTCACCCACGAGAGACCGTTCCGGAATCAGTTCCGAAATGAGGTATAAGCAATTTGATGTGCCGCTAGAAGTATCGCATTTTCTTTGAGTGATGCACAGTTTTTCTTTTTTATTAGTTTATGTCCTTCTGCCTTTTCTTTTCCGTCCCTCTCAGTTGACCGTTGGTTGCTCTCGTTTATTGCTGTCTCGCCATCGGTGCGGCTCAATTAACTGCATGTCACTTTTTCTTGATAAATAGCAAGAGAAAGGGCCATGACGTTTTGGAAAGGCGTGGGAAATCCAACGGTCGTCTCGGGAGAGTTAATAATCTTCAGCCGGGATTCGTAAATTTTTAATTCTTTTTTTGTGGTACGAAACATTGGTTAGAGCGGGCCCAGAAATTACACCCTTAGCCCAGAGTCTGTACTGTTATATGAATAGCCAGTGACCCAACTCGACGCCATTTCTATTTTTTTTTTTTTGAATCACCTTCATTTCCATTTGTATTTCTATATCTTTTCTATCTTCATTTTTCTAAATGAATCTTATCCAGATCTTTTCTATTTTTGTTCCAATTCTTTTGATTTTTGATGAGATACATTATATTTTTAGAATTTTTATTTAGGGGTTCGAGGCTTTAGCTTTAAGTTTTTTTCAACAATAAACACATCTGGAAAAAGACAGTAAAGGAGCAAACGTACGAAGTATGATGAAGGGCCTCACACGACACTTGAGAATTACCCACGATTCCACTTGAAACTTGAAAGGCTTGGCTGACTCAAAAAAATAAGACGATAAAGAGCGTACCCTTTTAAGCAATACACCAAAGTTTGGTTTGCACTTCCATGCCACTGGTTTATTACAGACATTTAATTGTATTATTGTCTTTTGATCTTCCTTTAAAATTTGTAATCATCAAAAAATAAAACATCGGTGAATAAATACCCAAAGATGAAGTCAACAATATGCTCATGATAA
>JAJMCI010000111.1:0-45648 GCA_030565705.1 Metschnikowia baotianmanensis
TGCGCAGTCCCACAAGGCGGGGCTGCGTGCATGCAGTCCCGGAAAATTTCCGCGAATGGGTCCGGCCAATGAAACGGCACGATGGCGGGCGAAAAGCTCAGCCTGGCGCCTCGTACATGTGCGCCTGCTTGTAGTGACCCCACCCCACGCGCATGCCACGAGTTAACCCGAAGGTTGCAACCCCAGGTTTTGCCGTTGCCGGCAGGGCAGAAACGCTATAAATACCCCGGGTCCGTTCCTTTTCCCTTTGTCTTTTTTTCTCTCATCATTCAGACATTCCTTCTCTCTCTACAACAAAAGAAAATGGGTTTGGAAGATAACAGATTCATCAGAAAATACATCAACACCGGCGAGAAGAGGGCCGGCTCCAGTGCGATGGGGATCCTCGTGGGCGCGTTTGCTGCCTCCGGAGGTATTCTTTTCGGTTACGACACCGGAACCATTTCCGGAGTGATGGCCATGCCGTGGGTGTTGTCGCACTTCCCTTCTAACGGCGAGGCGTTCAGTGCGTCGGAGTCGTCGTTGATTGTGTCGATTTTATCTGCCGGAACGTTCTTTGGTGCCGTGCTGGCTCCGTTCATCACCGATACTTTGGGCAGA
Organism: Metschnikowia baotianmanensis; assembly: GCA_030565705.1. Taxonomy (NCBI): domain Eukaryota; kingdom Fungi; phylum Ascomycota; class Pichiomycetes; order Serinales; family Metschnikowiaceae; genus Metschnikowia; species Metschnikowia baotianmanensis. Next base: position 601 of record JAJMCI010000111.1, read on the forward strand.
CGGTGGTGTCTCATTCTCTCGTCGCTCGTGGTGTTCAACTTGGGTGCTGCGTTGCAGACCGCGGCCGAATCGATCCCGCTTCTCTTGGCCGGCCGTGTCATTGCCGGATTCGGTGTTGGTTTGATCTCGTCCACCATTCCATTATATCAGTCGGAGTCGCTTCCCAAGTGGATCAGAGGTGCGGTTGTGTCGTGTTACCAGTGGGCGATCACGATTGGCATTTTCTTGGCGGCCGTGATCAACCAGGGCACGCACAACATCAACTCGTCCGCGTCGTACAGAATCCCGTTGGGCATCCAGATCTTCTGGGGCCTTCTCTTGGGTGTGGGCATGATCTTCTTACCTGAGACGCCCAGATTCTACATTTCGAAGGGAAAGCACGAGCACGCCGCCAGATCGTTGTCCAGATTGAGAAAGCTTCCGCAGGACCACCCGGACTTGTTGGAGGAGTTGGACGACATCAAGGCCGCCCACGACTACGAGACTGTCCACGGCAAGTCGTCGTGGGGCCAGTTGTTCTCGACGAGAAACTACCAGTTGAAGAAGTTGTTGACGGGTGTCGGATTACAGGCTCTCCAACAATTGACCGGAGTGAACTTCATTTTCTACTTTGGCACCACCTTCTTCAACTCTGTGGGCTTGGACGGCTTCACCAGTTCGTTGGCCACCAACATCGTCAACGTGGGCTCCACTGTGCCCGGTATCTTTGGCGTTGAGATTTTCGGCAGAAGAAAGGTGTTGTTGACCGGAGCCATTGGCATGTGTCTCTCGCAGTTCATTGTCGCCATTGTCGGCGTTGCCACGGACTCCAAGGCCGCCAACCAGGTGCTCATTGCGTTCTGCTGCATCTTCATTGCGTTTTTCGCAGCCACCTGGGGCCCCACCGCCTGGGTCGTGTGTGGTGAGATTTTCCCCTTGCGTACCAGAGCCAAGTCCATTGCGTTGTGTGCTGCGTCCAACTGGTTGTTGAACTGGGCCATTGCTTTCGCTACGCCATACATGGTGGACGCCGACAAGGGCAACTTGGGCACCAACGTGTTTTTCATCTGGGGCAGTTGCAACTTCCTCTGCATTCTCTTTGCGTACCTCATGATCTACGAGACCAAGGGTCTTTCCTTGGAACAGGTGGACGAGCTCTACGAGAAGGTGTCGAGTGCAAGAAAGTCGCCTGGCTTTGTGCCCAGCGAACACGCTTTCAGAGAGGACGCGGAGTTGGCGGCGCCAGACAACTTCAACACGAAGGCCGAGGCGCTTTCCGTGGAGGACGCGTCGGTGTGAGGGGGCGGGCCCAAAGGTCTCTAAGGTCTCTAAGGTCCCTAAGAGCCTTTAAGGTGTCCTGGCGACATCTCTATTTATACGAACGTAACGAGGATAATACTAGACAATACATTATTAGATTGGACGGTTTGGAGTGTAGTTTTTTGTAAAAGTTTGAGAGTTGAGCACAAAGATGCCCATCGGATTTATTTTCTGGATGTTAATGTTAACAGATCGACTCATGCATCACACGGAATTCTCACTGACCTTCAATGAGCACCACCATCACATTTCTACACAAATACACAACTCTCTTTGTCAACAACATCATCTGATTGGGTGAATCATTGGTACTGGCTATTCAAAGTAAAACTTGGTTTGATAAATCATTAAAATATTGAAAGGAAGATGTGAAGAAAGGAAGCTGTGAAGAAAGGAAGATGTGAAGGTCCTTCCGAAACAACTGATTTAAACTTCGTATCCAAAGAGCCGGTACCGGTTTCTATCTGTTTCTATCTTCACCAATATATTAAGTCACATTTATAAAACATTTCAATAGACGGACTCATCATGTCATGGATCTTCGCCCGAAACTCAGTAAGAGATTGTAGTGTTCGTTAAAGGTGGATCATCAGAGAGGAATCAGCTCTTGTTTTTCCGCACTTGTGCCTTCAAGACTCTGTGGAGATTCTGTAAGGCCGATCTTTTGTTAAGAGATGTTTTGGGGTCAGAAGTCTGATCACTATTAGCATCAATATCCTGCGAGCTCTTGGCGATACGAGACTGGCGAGACTCAGGCACCGTGGGACTTTCGTAATAGTTTTTGATGATATCTGGTAAACAACTCAACTCGGAATTTTAAGAAGAAGAAGTCTGGAGGAAAAAGCTTTCTTGAATAGCCTCATTTGAATATCTTGGGGAAAGCACCGGCAATTGAGTTTTGGGTTTTGTCACAAGGAAAGATAACATCATGAACGCGTGGGCAAGCCTCAAGTAGACCATTAATTAATTCCAGATGCATTGTACCGGAGCACACCGTTTTTGAAATGACATGTCGTGTCATGGAAAGAGATCCGCAACTCAAAGTTGATAGATAAAGCTTCTTTAAAAAAATACTCTTGGCTGTTGTTAAATTCAACACATAGTTGAGTTCAGGTCGGAATCATTGTAGGTGATTCGTTAGATATGACCTCGAAATGGGTTAGAGGTTTCATGTATAGCTGTATAGTTTTTGGGCTTAGATGGTAACTCTTGAGCTCATCTAATTAATGTGTCTATCAAAAAAAAAAAAGATCAATAGTTTCTGTTCTGAAAACCAGAGGAAGTTTGTAGGGTATGCCTGTATTGACAAGTGACTCAGATTTGCAATAGAGACCCGTTTTATCGTTCAAAGAAAGTGGAGAAAAACTTTGATAACTTAATTTTTGTCGTAAAACTCTCCCATTGTTCGATGATAATGAAGACTCAACATAAGGTATTGTGTTGCACAGCTAGCACACTGTTTTTAAATTAGCAAATTAGGTCAAGGAAAGAAACTCTCACCTGTAAATTGATAGATCAAGCTTCTCCAAAAACTCAAGAAAAAGATAGAAAAAACAAACCTCTTGGCTGTCGAGATAAATGCTTATCTACCCAAAAAAAAAATATGGTTGCATTATGAATGTGTAGTTGACACAGCCAATTTCAATACATCGGTGAGGTCAGGGCGGAATCATTCTAGGTGATTTGTGAGATGGGACCTCGAAATGGGTTAGAGGTTTTATGTATAGCTGTATAGTTTTTGGGCTTAGAAGGTAACTTTTGAGCCTTCCTCTAATCAATGAATCTACCAAAAAAAAAAAAAAGAATGTATTCGGTTTGCATTATGTTCTATAATCAAAGTTAAAAACACATCGGAGAAGCCGCGCGGGTTGCGGTTCCAGAAGGAAAATACGAGCCAATACGCCATTGTATGAGACTCGAAGAAGACTCGCAACACACACCCCGCACAATTGCGATACTCGACCAAAACATAAGTCAAAAAATACATCAGAAATAATCTTCTTTCTCCTTCATTCCCTTTCCACCTCTAAAAAAAACAATATCCGATGAAATTCCTTCCTATTATATCTCTCTTATAAGGTAAGACCAAGACCCACGTGCTCTCCCACCCACACCGATAAGCGGGCACGCGCACGGAAAAATCAGGGCACCGTGTACACTGTGCCATACCGTACCGTTCTCTCGCCCCAGCCACCCGGAAAAACCACCCATTCTGGAACAGCCCAGAACGTTAAAAAACAACTAGAAACGTTCCCCATATATTTAGAACCACAAGCATGAATCTTCTACCCTTGCTCGTATATCTCTGGCTTCTCCCCAGCGCGTTTCTGGCGGTGGGCGTGCCGCGTGTAAAACCCCTACATTCGTCGTCACAACAAGACGGAAACACCCCGCCTCCAACCATCATCGACTTCCTCTCGGCCGATACGCAGTACTCGTACTTTCTCCGGCACATCCAGCGGCTCGGACTCGTCCCTGTTATCAACGAGATGGCAAACGTGACGGTGTTTGCGCCAGTGAACCTGGCGTTTGTCGATGGAGACCTGGCGAAATACGACCTGGCACATAATCTCCTCCGGTACTTCGCCAACCAGCGGTTCCGCGTCTCGTACCTCAACGACACGTCTACCGTGCTCGACTCGCTCTACGAAACCAAGCATTCCGGGGCCGAGACGCGCTTTTTCCCGTTGAAAATCGCCGCGGAACGCCTGAAAAGAGGGGCCTTGGATACTTATACGTATATGGTCAACGACGCCGCTGAAATTCTCGAGTTCGACGGCTACGCCAAGCACCAGCGCTCGTTCATCCAGACGATCGACCGCTTGCTCCCTCTGACGGCGTCCATGTGCGATATTCTCATGGACCTGGCACCTGAGAGCCACCATGTGAACGGCCACTCGATCCACTTCATGAAGCTGCTATTCCAGCTGGCATTCACGCTCGAGAAAGAGAAAAAGTCTTCACGGCACCAGCAAAAACACCAGCAAAAACAGGTCTCGTGCGACGAGTTCATGGCCAACGTGTCCACGGTGTTGATCCCTTCAGACAGCATGGTGGAAACGTCGCTTCTGGATATGGAACGACGGTACTTTCTCGCTCTCCACCACGGAATCGAGAACCCGGATTTGTACCCAACCAAAGACGCCGTGCGGGAGATGAGGGCAGACTCCCTCTCGTTTCTTCTGCACTTCCTTTTGTCCGACTTGGTGGGTGGCGTAAACGGAACGAGCCATTCGCAACAGCACTCGAGTCTCTGGGGGAAAAACTCGTACAACTTCACTTTCGACATAGCCACAAACAGAGTGCGTGTCAATGGTCAACTATGGAGCGCCGCGGGGTCAACGGCCTTGACTCTCTCTGATGGGCTCGTCCACATCTTTGACTCTGATCCAGCAGATAAGACCCAGGCCGCGGACTTTGTGAGTGCAGCCAATATCGAAAGGGTGGTTATCAATCCGAGAAAGGCGCTCTTTGCAATGCACTTCTCGCAACTTGTGCGCGAGTTGAAGTTCTACAAGAAGTCCCATCTACTCGATGACTCTGCTTCAAACCAGACGATCCTAGTGGATGCCTCCGACAGAGATGATGTCTACGATGAGGACGAAATCGTTGAGATGGGAGTTTCTGACTTCTCTGACTCGTCTGACTCATCTGACTCATTTGCTAGTTGGGGAGAAGACGGCGAAGATGGCGAAGATGGCGAAGACAACAAAATTTCTAGCAGTGAAGAGAGCGTAGAGTCCACTTCTGCGTTTGGCACTTCTTCCTTCAGCACCCGGCAGCAGATTCTCTACAAGTTCATCGACGGGTTCGTGGACATGAACGAGATCTTGACGCCCCAGAACCCGCGCTACCATGACCTCTTGAACTCGAAGTTGTGTCTGAAAAAACGCATCAACTCCTGCTTCAAAGTCAAAGTGTCGGGGCTTCTAGAAAACGGCCAGGCGAAAATCGCGTTCAATGATAACTTCCAGGCCGGCCTTCCAACTATTGCTGCGCGAAACAACTCCATCTACGTATTGGACAAGGACTTCTTAGTGCCTGTGTCCTTTAAAAACGTGATAGCACTGCTCATCTCCGGCGGGACCGAGAGAGAGCACTTGGACCACGTGACCGTGGACAAATCGTCGTGTTTGCAGACTCTCAAGTACTTGGAAAAGTTCGATCTTGCTCTGCTCAAAGACAACTACAAGGGCTATACTGTGTTTCTTCCATGTGGCCGTGCCATCTGGGACGGGATCGAGAAACAAACCAATAAAAACTACGCCTCGTGGAACAGCCTAGGCTTGGTTTTGAAGTACCTTGAAGACCACCCGAAACTTTTCGAGAAGATCTTCAGAGGCAAATTCCTCCAGGACTTGATCTACTCCGACTTCGGCTTGGAGGATCCCATTGAGACGTCACGCCTTGTGAAAACACTCAATGGCGACTTTGTAAATGTCTCCGAGACATACCAGGAAGGAGACTACAACCACGTGATCAGTGTGAACGACACTGCGATGTCGATCCCGTTGAACTCAGATATTCTTTTCAATCAGGGCGTGATTCACATGACGCAGGATTTTTCTTTGCCCACCGATTTCCAGCTCAGCTTGAGAGACTTGATCCATGCAGAGTATGGGTCTTCTTCAAAAGAATGGTCGTTTACGAGTTTCATCGAGATGTTTCCACAAATTTCAAATTTACTTCAGCTAGATAATCCCGAAGGATCGGGCTTTTCTCTTCTAGTCCCCACCAGTGAGCTGTGGAAAGCATTCAACGTCACTAGTGACGCAAAACGGCTTCTTGAATTTCTCCAATTACATATCATCCCGAATTCAGAGGCAGATACACTACTCAAGTGCATGGGAATCCCATATTTCGAGCCACGGAATCTGAGCTACACGATCCAGACCAACAGGACCTACGGAACTTTCAAGTGCCACACAAACCCGGTGAACGGAAAAACCGTTCTATCGCTTCCTAAAAAATTGGACATGCTTGATAGTTTTGTGAATGCGGCAGATTCCCAGGTGAGAATTGTCAACTACGGTTGTTCACAACGGGGCACCGCCAACACCAGCTGCGTGTTTCTTTTGGATAAGCCGCTTGATCTAGCATGGTTCGATACGCCCGACAACTTTTTACATGTGCATATTGGCTGGATTAGTGTGGGGATCGGCATTGTGATTGGGGTGATTCTTTTCGGGTTCTGCACGACCACCGTGGCCCTCTGTCTTTCCAGAGCCGGTAAAAAAAAGAGAAACACCCCGCTTCCAGAGTTTTCCTTCGAGCCGGCGGGGCCCAGCTATATGCAGATCACCTCCGACGACGATATGCCCGAGAACTACGACCATGGCTACGAGACAGACGTGGATGTGTTGCAAAGTGAGGCCGACCTGCTTCTTCCGAAAAACGGCGCAAGAAAAACGCCCGTGGTGTACGGGTCTGCTTCGCCTGCTGAAGCCCCCACTGCACCCAGGAAGATCAAGAAGCAAGGACTCCTCGATACGATTAATCGGGAGCGGAACTTGCCCCTGCTCAATGTATAGTGAAGTATGATAATTAAGATGATGAATTGATGATAACGCATAGTGCTATGTGCAGTACTTTTACATCAGGCAGTCTAGGGGGTCTGCATTTCATCCGAAATTGGCTCTGTACCAAATGTAAAGTCTCAGAAAGACTCTAGAGAGTTTGAATGTTAAGCATGAAAAGGTTTTATTCCAAAATACTCTGTTTCTACTGTTCGATTGTACCTCCAAAAAGACTACGTTTCCTGGCCTCGATGTAGAAGTATGCAGGAAACGCACATATACTGTACCGATGCAAGTAGTCATGCAGAACACTGAAGACTTATCCAGAGAACAAACACAACTTTCAGATCCCATATCAAAATCCTTAGAATAAATCCTCATGTCCGATGAGATCCCTATGAGTGTGCAAAACACATTTCCTAGGGGAGATAGGGGCACGTTTTTTCGATCCAGGGAGCCTCCCTTCATTCAGGAGAGCTTCCATCCTACCTCCTCTTTTCATCGAACCTTCGATTCTCCAACACGATATCACAATCATCCGCCCGAAACAGGGAAATTCCAGAATTCAGAGGGACATTTCATCACACAAAGAAAGAACGAGTATTCAATGAATAAATTTAACGAAACAAACGAAACAACCGAAACAAATGGCCTCATAGAACCCCAGCCATCATTACTAGAAATGGAGCGGGAAGTGGCACGGCTTCGGGAGCTTGATGCTCAGTTGGACGCGCTTCAAAATGCGTCAATCAAAGAGGAAGCTGATCACGAATCTTCAGTGAAAGTGCAGTCGGATATCGAGGGGTCGGACTTGGATACCGGGGACTCAGACCCAGAGAACGAGCAACTGGAGATTGACGCCAGGTCTGTGTTTGTGGGGCACTTGGATCCCGAAACCACGCTTCTCGATTTGCAGCAGCATTTTTCATCTGTAGGAAGTGTAGAGCGAGTCACCATCGCGGCACATAGCCACAGTCGTGAACCTAAAGGGTATGCCTATGTAGAGTTTGCTCTGGACGAGGAGGCCGGCAAGGCCGTGGTTTCGCTCAATGGATCCACTCTTCGAGACTGCGAAATAAGGGTGAGTTTGAAACGCACCAATCTCCCCAGGTTTATGATATCTACTCGTGGAATTAGTAGAGGACGAGGACGAGGAAGAGGAGGAGGAAGAGGGAGGGGGAGAGGACGAGGACGAGGGATGATCAGGGGTGTAGGAAGAGGCGGATCACGGGGACGCGGGGCCAGAGGGGCAAGATTCTCTCCATACTAAAGTAGAATGAGAATACGGAAATGAGGAGATGGAAATGAGAAGATGGAAACGAGAAGATAGAACTGCCTCAGGCTTCTGGCATACCTGGGGAACAGGTATAAACAAAAGAGCTTAAAACAATGCAAAGTACGACTACTTCAACTACCAACTTCTAACACGAAACTCTTGTGCCAAGCTCTATTTCAAGGCTCTATTACAAACAACTCTTGGTCCATCATACCAACTACTCTCTACCATGAACATGTCAGGTAGGACATCACCACATGCACATTTTCGAGTAGTTTCACTAGACGAGTAACCTTTCGTCTAAACGCAAATCACAATAATTTCGCCTTAACGCAAATCACCACGTGTACTTATACCGTTTTACTATATAAGCGACAGTCGTCCTTGTTGAAGACTAATCGCCTTTGTTCTTTATCCTTCACTTTAAAATTTCATAGTCACATGGATTTCATCTTTCATCCAAACACTAAGTCATTTTCATCACGTACTGCTCAGATAACTCTGACAGAACAGCTCTCAATGTAATAAGCTGTACCATGAACAAATCTCAATGCACTAAGTTCTTACATAAATATCTCTCAATGTACTGACTTTTACCATGAACAGTTCCTGCTCAATTAAGTTCTACCATAGACAGTTCACATCAAATTTTGCTCTATTAGTTTCTATTGTATCTATTACCACCACCTCTATGCCTAGGGATTGCATTCCTTGACGAATTGCGAGACCTGGTGGTGCCCATCACATGCCAAGCCTGCGATTGTCCCCTCCACGTTTTCCCTCGACATCTTCTGCTCGAACTTGAATTTGCACGCCGACTCGCAGATCTCGATTTCCAAGCCCGTGATTGCCTTCTGCATGATTCTAGTGTAATTCTCCGGGGCGTCATCCACTTTCCAGGGACACGTTCTGCCTGCTTCCTGCTGGTTGGTGAAGTTGTTCAATTGGGTGCGGACGAAGTCGAAGTCGTCAATGACTCTCAGTTTTCCTTTGATGTGAAGAGCAGCAAAGTCCCACGTGGGCACGAACTTGTGGGTGCGTTCTTTCTCGGGGTAGTACGAGGGGGAGATGTAGGAGTCATGGGACTGGAAGATCACCAAGACGGTTTCGTTATTCTGGAGTGAGGGGAGCTGGTGGTTTTTTTTCGCCACATGTGCGTGTAGATACTTCTTTCCAGTCTCTTTATCCTCATGCAAGTAGAACGGCAAGTGGTTGGCGATGGGGGTGCCATCCGTGTCGATAGTCACCACTGTGGCCAAAGGGTAGTCGTGGATCAACTGCGCTTTCTTGTCCCACGAGTCCTCGTGGTATTGCAGAGGAACGTACATATTTTAGAAGAACTGAATCAGTTGGAAGAATGAATAGATTTGAAAGGATGGATCTCAAATTAGATCTAAAACTATGTACCTGCTACGAAATCTGTGGGGTCGTGGCCAATAAAAGAATGAGGAAAGTAAGCGGCGCTTCCGAATGGGGAAGCTCAAGGCGCGGGAGTCAAGGGCGCCGTCTATAGATAAGGCTTGCAGATGAGCCATGTTTTTTATGACTGCTACTGACCGCTACTGACCGCTATCTAAGCGGTTGACGCGAAATCTCGTAAAGTGTTGTTTTCGTGGTTTCTTTTTTTTTTTTTTGCTTCTGGGTAGGTTTTGTCATTACTCATCGCAAACAATAAGATTTAATGCAGCGGTTCAGAAAGTTATGAACTCTGGACTAGTGATGGAGCCCGCTTCTTATGTACTTGGCCAAGAAAAAGAAGATATATTTATATAGTTATGTATACGAAAAAAAATGAGACAGGATCGTATGCGCGGGACTAATGGTGTGTGATTACTCCGAGGAAAATTATCATCTTTTTTTTCATCTTTTTTTTTTTTCATATTTTCGTCAAGATATCCACCTTTTGTCCTCGCGGGTTGCCCAAAATGACACCTCATTCAGGCTCATTGTGCACTCTCACCGTTCACGTCTTATCACCAAATGTCGCGTTCTCACGTTCTCTGTGGTGATTGCGATCGCAGACCCAATGCGGTAATCCAGTCCGCAGATCAGTCAAACCTGGGGAATCTCAAAAACCCCAAAAGACCTCTTCACTTCTTCTTTCCACGTTTATTTCCACCTTTATCTCCCACCATTGCTCACATAGAGTACATAGAGTACATAGAGTACATAGAGTACATAGAGTACATAGAGTACACAGAGTACACAGAGTACATAGCTAGAGATGCCGGAAAAAGTGCTTGTGACCGGTGCGTCCGGGTTCATTGCCCAGCACATTGTCAAGTTGCTTATCGCTAAAAACTATAACGTGGTGGGCACCGTGAGGCTGGATGCCAAAGGCGAGAAACTCCGCAAAAACGCCACCACGGCTCTGGCAAAGTTCAGTTATGTCATTGTGCCCGATATGGTTGCCCCAGGCGCGTTTGACCAGGTTTTCACCGAGAATCCAGACATATCTGTGGTGGTACACACGGCGTCGCCGTTTTTCTACGAAAGTACAGACCCCGAAAAGGACTTGATCGTGCCTGCCACAGAGGGCACGAAAAACGTCATGGCGGCCATTGCAGAGCACGTGAGGCTGGGCAAAAGCCGCATCAAAAGAGTCGTGGTCACTTCGAGCGACGCGGCGATATATGCGCCTGACGACGAACAGAACTCGAGTCTTTCATTTAACGAGACGTCATGGAACAACATGTCGCTCGAGGATGCAGTCAAGGACCCGATTAGCGCGTACTACGGCTCCAAGGCGTTTGCGGAGAAAATCGCATGGGAGTATGCGTCCCAGCCCGGTTTCCCACCCTTAACAGCGGTGAACCCCGTCTACGTTTTCGGTCCTCAGGCCTACGAGAACGAGGTTTCGGCAACACTCAACACGTCGAACGAGGTCATCAACACGCTTCTCAAAGCCGGCCCCACCGGCTCGTTTGCGAACGATAAGGCCGGCTTCGTCGATGTGCGGGATGTGGCAAAAGCACACGTGGCTGCGTTTGAAGAGCAGTCTACAGCAGGAAAACGGCTCTACATGACCAACGGCCAGTTTTCTGTGCAGATGATGCTCGACGTGATCCACGAGCAGTTTCCTGCATTGAGAAGCAAGGTGCCGGTGGGGAAGCCAGGCACAGGGCCGCAGGACATTTTGACCTTGGCGAGAACAAACAACGCCGCTACGAGGGCGTTGTTGGCGTTCGAGTTCACCCTGTTGAGCACGTGCGTGGTGGACGTGGTGACCCAGATTCTCGCGTACCAGCAGAAACAGAAACAGAAGTTGTAGACTGGTGTAGATGAGAGAGATTTTTACACCTGAGATTTTTACACATGAGATAATAACACCCGAGACAAAAACGGCCGATGACAATGTCTTTCAAAGGGTCGAGATAATCTGGCTAATGTGGAAAGAATAGGCGGGGCTGATTAGTGGCCGCACCTCACCGTGTTTTCCATGAAGGATAGAGTCAAATATATGAAAAACATAATCGGATAGAACCGAGAGAAACCAAACATTACCTTTTAAAAGTATCGCCTGACTATATTTTCTCACCTCATCTCATCTCATCTCGTTTCACCTCATCTCATTATATGTCTTTCCACTAATCACTATACTACTGCTTTTGACCTTGCATGCACCACCGCGGGTGTGCATCCCCAGATCTCCAGCTCCGACTTCGGCCTTCCACATACTATAATTATTTTGATTAATTCCCGCAACCCGTCGTTCACATCAGAACCATTGCCTTGAAAGAAGCCCTAAGGAAACCAAGAAATAAAGAAATAAATAAAAAAAAAACGCGTCGCAGCCGATGGCCTGACGTCATGCGAGATGCGGCTCATTGGAGCATTGGAGCATTGGAGCATTTGAGACTTGGTCGCAGCGCAGCCAATCGCACGCGCGCGTATTGTAAGCATTCCCTATATGCAGTACCACAAAACGCGTAGACGCAGTCCAGAACATCGAGGCTGACAATCCGTTGGTTAGTATATCTAGGCCGAATCTCTCAGCGTGCTTCCACCGTCTTTTTTTAATCTTGTTTCCATCATACCGTGGCATCCCTCCGCCCCCAATTTCTTGTCGCCGCTCTTGCGTAATCGAGATCAAGACGCACCGTCAAGAGCATACTACCGCATTTTCAGAGACGACCCCTACTTCTCTCCCATCACACTAGTGGCCCGGTTAATACACCAGATCACATCGAAAACCATCTCGTTGTCCTCGGCCGCGCTTCCGAAACATTTCCCCGAGTCCATCACCGAGTCTGCCCAGGTCGAAATGCTCGTGCAGGTCAAAAACGCCGTTGCTCTGCTTTTAAGCAAACAAGATCACGCCGACGACGAGTTGCGGCGTGCTGAGCGGTTGCTCAGTGAAAACCAGTCGCCATACGGGTCCACAAACGCCAGCAGCGAACGTGCACAAGAGACTGCTGCCGAAGAGGCGATCGTGTCGGCGGCTAAACACATAAATAGTGATTCCGACGAGGATGCAGGAACCAGTGGGTTCCTCAACTCGTTCGACCCCCGGGTCATGAGCGACATCATCATCGGGCTTTCCGACGGCTTGACCGTGCCGTTTGCCTTGACGGCGGGCCTCTCGTCGTTGGGCTCGTCGAAATTGGTCATCACGGGCGGCATGGCGGAGTTGGTGTCCGGGGCCATTTCCATGGGCTTGGGGGGCTACTTGGCCGCGAAAAGCGAGCTGGACTACTACCACAGCGAGGTCAAGAAGGAGAAACTCGAGTTCTTTAAGAAGCCCGAGTCCATCAACCAGGAGGCCGCGGAAATCATGTTCGAGCTCGGCGCGTCTGAGCAAACCATTGCCTCGTTCTTAAAAGATATGGGCCAGCAGCCGAAAAACCTCATTGACTTTGTCATCCGGTTCGGGAAAGGGTTGGAGGAGCCCGCAGAGGGTAGGGAGTTCACCTCCGCGCTCACGATCGGCAGCGGCTACTTTGTCGGCGGCTTCATCCCGTTGCTCCCCTACTTTTTCTGTGACGTGGTGCGCACGGGGCTCATTGTCTCTGTCGTGGTCATGGTCGTCACGCTCTTCATCTTCGGGTACGTGAAGACCTCTGTATCGTTGGGCGACGACTGCGGCACCCAGAAAAAGGTGCTCGAGGGCCTCCAGATGGTGGCCATCGGCTCCGTGGCCGCAGGTGCCGCGTGGACGTTGGTCTACCTTATTGAGTAAGGAGACGTGTTGTGCGGCACCGCCGTTTATGTATATTAGAAAGAGACGCCGTGTTGGCTGAGTCCACATGGGACGGCGACTTCCTTTGGGTCACACAGGCTTTTTGGGTCACATATGCTTTTTGGGTCACACAGAGATATTAGAGGCTGACCAGAGGCCTGGGATTGCCAGAGCTCGGCAGGTGCTTGATACCAGCGAGCAGACGCGTGGCCATATCTACAACCTTCGACATTGTACAGAGATATTTAGTGGGACGTGGATGTCGATACTTCATTCTGGCCCATTGCTTACGTTATGATTTTATCGTGAAGTCAGCCACTGCTTCCTGACGCCCCTGGATGCTGATTCTAAGTGAGCAAACTTGGAATGAACAAGGCGGGAGTAGAAGAAGCGACCTTTTCGCCAGTCTCGGGGCACATCGCTTGGTGCTTCTTGAGATAGACGCCATAGATCTCGCGCACAAGAATGTGCAATGGGCACATCAGTCAATACTTGGCCAGTCAATACTTGGGACTCGTTCCATGCGGATCAATTAATACAAGTTTATTCGCGAAAATCACAAACTTTACAGAAATAGAAGGCGACATTTTGCAACCGTAAACTCCTGTATCTACATGTAAAGTGAATCTACATGTAAAGTGTATCTACAACAAAGTGTATTTACAAACAAAGTGTATCTACATGTAAAGTGTATCTACGAGTGTCTTGCCCGATATGAACCGCACTCACTTTTATGACTAAGATGAACAAAAGTAGTGCATTTATAGTCACAAAAAATACCCAAGCCACAAGTTTTTGCATATCCTTATTGAACTTCTCAATATCACTGGTACTAATGCCGTTGGCAAGCAAAAATCACCAGCAACAGCTTTACGATATCTACACACACCAGAAGGTCCAGAACTACGCGAATGAGCACTGTTCCTATCAATAGCGCTACAAACACACAATAGAGAGCATAGAGTCATTTTAATACCATTTTGCACATCATATCCATCGGAAATGCTACTTTCGATACAATGACTAGATAATGTGCACTGGCAGATCTGAGAGGTGGGGTGCAAAATGTGAATGTCCTCACATTGCTCGCCACTTAAATAAGGATTGGCTTATCATGTAGTCAATACACAACTGTAAAGAACATTTTTTTTTTTAATAGATACATGTATTTCAGGAAAACTATACAGCTAAAGACCTCGAATAAACCAGGAGTTTGGAGGGTGAAAACCAACCTTTGGTGTGTTGTACATTTCATTGTACTAATGAGCAACTGTCTGATTAAAGAACAACCAAAAGCTCGGCATATTGAAAATAAAAAAAACTGGAGTGGGTAACAGAACAAGAGAAACACAGAAAAGGCAATCAATTGCCCTAAATATATCTAGCAAAAAAAAAAAATGGCATGTTTCCTAAATTGACCCCACCACACCCAAAACACCCGTACACCACCACACCACCAGATTCGCCTTCGCAGCACGAGCACCCTAGACTTGTATAAGTTCTATCTCATTAACGCCAATTGAAAAACAGTAAAGTGCACATTCACCGCCACTTTTCTCTAATTTTCTCAGTGTCAAATCTCTCAAGAAACTATGCCTTTCAAGATCGCCGACGTCATCTCGCGGATCGCGATTCCTGCGGGTGTGGCGATCACGCTTGCCCAGTCTGCACTTTACGACGTGGAGGGCGGCAAAAGGGCCGTCATTTTCGACCGGTTGAACGGTGTGCAGCCCAAGGTGATTGGCGAGGGCACGCACTTTGTGATTCCGTGGTTGCAGAAACCCATCATCTACGACGTGCGCACCAAGCCCAAGACCATTGCCACCACCACAGGGTCCAAGGACTTGCAGAACGTGTCGTTGACTTTGAGGGTGTTGCACCGGCCCGATGTCATGAACTTGCCGAAGATCTACCAGACGCTTGGCTTGGACTACGACGAGAGGGTCCTCCCTGCGATTGGAAACGAGATCTTGAAGAGCATTGTGGCCCAGTTCGACGCCGCAGAGCTTATCACTCAAAGAGAGGTGGTATCGGCGCGGATCCGCCAGGAGCTCTCGAGAAGGGCCAGCGAGTTCAACATCCGCTTGGAGGACGTGTCCATCACGCACATGACGTTTGGCAAGGAGTTCACCAAGGCCGTGGAGCAGAAACAGATTGCGCAGCAGGACGCAGAGAGAGCGCGTTTTTTGGTCGAAAGGGCTGAGCAGGAGCGCAAGGCGTCGGTGATCCGGGCCGAAGGTGAGGCCGAGGCCGCCGAGACCGTGTCCAAGGCGTTGGCCAAGGCCGGCGACGGCTTGTTGATGATCAGAAGATTGGAGGCGTCCAAGGACATTGCCGCGACGTTGGCCGCGTCGCCCAACGTCTCCTACTTGCCCTCTGGCGGCTCGGGCGACGAGGGGAAGAACAACAGCTTGTTGTTGAACGTGAACCGCTAGGTTCAGTGCCAGGGCCCCCCTGGGTGCTTCTTTATCTTGTGAATAGACGACTTACGAATACATATACATATACACATACGTACGTGAACAAGAGAGAACGAGCAGTCGAGTATGATCGGTGCTGTTTTTCTTGCTGTATCGAGCCTGTGCAATTGACAGCTTGGGTGGAATCATCCTGTCCCTATATTGTCCTCATGTAGAGAACTATCCAGACGTGTTTATGATTCTCTTTTAGTGTTAGTTGAGCAGGAAATGTTTTTTCCTGTAATACGATATGTTTCTTTAAACAAGAGAAAATGCCTAATGCACGATATTCTATGTACAGTGGTGAGTTCTTCTATGGTAGACGTAGAAGGCAATCCCACAAGGTCTCATACATTAGGCTCATCAATTAGGCTCATCAATTAGGAATGGAACAAGTCAGTCCTTAAATTCCCAATTCTTGAACCATTCATAAACTACACCGGCCCTCTAGATGTCAATCTGCACCATCTCGTCATACGCACCCGGTGTGGTGACCTTTCCCAGCGTAATCAATGCCTCGATGTCACTGATTTCTTTCACACACACACTGGTCAAATTACGCGTGTCCCCGCTCGTCTTTCCAATGGCGATGTCGTCTTCGACACGCATGCCGATTCCTTGGAAGTGCCTGGGCCATTTATCGTTCTGGGGAACGTACAAGCCCGGCTCGATGGTGACGACGTTTCCCTTTACTAAACGTGCTGTCCTGGACACAGAAGGCACGTCATGCAAATCTAGACCCAAATGATGGCCGATATAGTGAGGGAACAATTCTCGGGACACATCCGAACGGGACACGTTTGTCATTCCGGGTAACTCCCGAAGACCCTGGAGTAAGGTGGTGACTGCTAGTTCATGGAGGCTTTGGAGCGAGGGGCCGTCGGTTTCCTGGCACTGGTCAATACACGCCTTGTTTGCCGAGAGAACGACATTGTAAATATCCTTCTGTGCATCCGTAAAGCCTTGCGGAGAGTTGGGCCATGCTCTGGAGATGTCCGCACAGTATCCCCCTAGCTTCCCACCTGCATCAATAAAGACAGTTTCATCCTTATACAACAAGTCGTCATTTCGAGTGTAATGGAGCGTCAATGCGTTCTCCCCACTCGCCACCACGGGAATGTACGCCTGGCGGTCGCACCCGCCCCGCACAAATGCATATTCGAGGTACTGGGCCAAGGTTTTCTCGGTGGAAAACGGAGCACTGGAGCCCACTTTCGCCATGGCCGTGTTGATCGCTCGTGCTGAGATTTGCCCCGCCTTTTGCATGACGCGGATCTCAGAGTCCGACTTCATCAGCCGATGGAGCGCCAAGAGCGGTTTCAAGGGCCTCACTACTTTATTGGAAGAGTCAAGGACGCTTTTGATCGACATGTCTCTGAGGCTCGAGCCCAAGCCGAAGAACAGCGAGAACTTTCTCGAAACGCCTGTGGCCGTGGTCTTACTCTTATTATCGTAATATATGAAATCGTTTCTTTTGACGATGTTTTGAAGGTAGGAGTCCACCCTGTTCACGTCGTGGACCTCGTCTGCATTGAAGTAGTCGTACGCACCTTCTAGTCCGTTCTTATCGCCTTCCCAGAGATCCGTCGCTGCGTTTTTCGGGGGAACAAGCATGTGGAAGACGACGTCGGCGTCAGTGCCGTTTTCGGAAACTTTCTCGATCACAGTCACGGAATCGGGGCTCAACCACCCTGTCAAGTAGAAGAGATCTGTGTCCTGTTGGAACTCATAGAACACACTGCCCGAGCTGTGCTGGACCTGGTTTCCGACCAAAATCGCCGCCGATTTCACAGGCAAGTCCTTGGCGAGAGCAAGCCGCCGATTATAGTATTCTAGAGCAGATATCCCGGGCGTGAGTTGGCCTGGCTGCGGAATAATGTGCTTTCTGGTCTCATGCATGGGTTGCCCAGTTTTATATGGCACCGCGAGCGGCGGCCGTGTAGCCAATTGAGAATTCCACCGGCACAGAAGTGAAAACCGGCGTCTTAACATTTTATGCATATCATTCAATTTTCTGATAAAAAAACGGATACTTGGTTTTGAAGACGGTCTCAAACGCGGGCCGGATCATCTCCATAAGCCTCGTGCATGCGCACTAACTAGTTGATGAATCTCCGATGTCGAGTGTGATAATCGATTTGCGCCGCACCACGCATTCCTGCGCGTCATGATGCAATTGCAAACACATTATAATGGGTGAAAACGTGAAACATTTTTTATGAAAAGCACCTGATCCCCCTTTTACATGCTGTACGTTCTCGATCCGTATAAGGGATTATGTTTCAGCCCCGAAAAGACGCCGGAATTGCAGCTCAAGTATTCCGATGGCCTCGACCAGTTCGACTGGGTGCTGGTCCTTCCAGATATCGATACCGATATTGAGATCCCGTCTCCACAATCGGAAGAATCCGTCGAGACGCCCAAAAAGAAGGGAAAAGGAAAAGGAAAAGAGGCTCGAAACGAGCGCAAAGAATTGAAAAAGAGAAGGGCCGCACATGCGAAGTTGGTACGTGCAGGGCTCCTTCCGTCTTCGTCGTCGTCTTCGCCTTGTGATCTCGAGGAGTTCAATCCATATGTGGCTACCAAACGCATAAAGGATTTGCATGCGCATCTTACGAGGGGAACCAAAGGCAACGAGGACGTGAAGCTCTTCCAGTTTGGCCTGGTGGATGTCTACAAGTCGGACGTGAGTTATCTTCTACCGGAGGAGTGGCTCAACGATAACAATATATCACTTATCTACGAGATGATCAGCACGTTCTTTTTGAAGCACGAGCCGTTTGGGTTCCACATCCAGCTTCTTTTCCCTGCACTCATCCAGCTCTTCTTGCATTTCCCGGTAGAGGAGGACCTCCAGCACATTCTCCCGATGAAGGAGTTGCGCAAGCTGAAACTCGTGTTTTTGCCCTTCAACTTCATCGACACAGACGACTCCGTGGACCTCGAGGACGCCAACAACGGCGACCACTGGGCGCTCTGTGTGCTCAGCATGCCCGAACGGAAACTCTATGTGTATGATTCGATGGAGTTCGAAGGCGACAGCGACGACACGCTCCTCCACAAGTTGGCACAGAGACTCCAGAAAGCGCTTTTCAAGCCCAGCGAGAAAATCACCATTGCGAAGATGCGTTGTGACCAGCAGCGCAACTTCGATGATTGCGGCGTGTACCTCATCATGTTCTCGTGCTACTTGATAGCACAGCTTCTCTCAGAGAAACCGACCGACCTCAACATCACCCACGTGCGCTTCAATCCAATGCAGGGGCGCTTGACGATCATGGAGATCATATACAAGCTTTCCAGGGAAGCGCACGGGAAGATCCAAAGCGCAGATTCTCAGTGATGCATTTTTAGATGGATTTTCAGATGGATTTTCAGATGGATTTTCAGATGGATTTTCACGCATATTCACGCATATTCACGCATATTCACGCATATTCACGCAATTTCACGCACATTCAGCCGAAATACTTTCTCATCAATAACGCTTTCGTGTGTGCTATAGCGGCCTCCGTGTTGGCCTCGTGGCCGAGGTCCTCGAGCTTATCCTGCAATTCCAGCTCGCGGGTGTGTTCGTCAAGAGGAAGATTATAGAACGTGTCCTCGGCCTCATCGAAGAAGATGTTGGCCTCGCCCAAATTCAACACGATCATCAGCGTCACCAAGTTGTTCGACACCGCGGCCCTGGTGGGTTCCGGGGCCTGTGCATACCCCAATTTACTGAGCATCGTGTCCCTAGAAATCTGCTCGGAAACGGACAAAATCAACAAGAAGGCCTTCATGTCGATGATAGAAAGGAGGTACTCCCAAAACGTGCGTTTTCCTTTGTGAGGCAAAGCGTATGCGATCTGAGACTCTAAGCTTGCAATTATTTCAGGCAGCCACATTTCCTTCACTGTGCTGAACTTAGCGAGGGAAAGGGTTCTCATGATCTCATAGAGACGGGCCTCTGCCAACGTATTAGATGTATAAAGTTCAAGCACCTGCTCATTCAGGTGGAATCCCAACTCCTTGATTGGCTTAGATGCAATACTGCCGATCCCGTAGCATATCAATGCCTCCGACTTGAGGTTCACGTTGTCAAGCACATCGATGTCTTTCTGGAGCGTTTCGAAATCCGCGCAGTACTCGGAAAGCCTATGTTCTTTGAACTTGGCAAACGCACAGTACCACCTTACAAGACTACAGAAAGCAAATGCGGCGTGCACCTGCCCCACCACCTCGGGGCTTTTCTCGTCTAATTCCTTTAGTAAGTGCTCGGATTTCCGGAGGTGGCTTTCGCATCTTCGTTCGATTCCTGTCCACTTTATACCCGGAGACGGTTCCTCGGTGTTAGATTTCCCTTCGTCGTGTTTGGAATGTAGAGGGAACCACGAGAGACCGTACACCACGGCCACGATCTGGTAGAAAAGAAACTCGAAGTACCTGTTTTCCAAAAATAGCGACACGTCTGACGGCAGGATCGAGAACTGCACCAGGAGACTCGCGTTGTTGAGGAGGTTCTGGAGATTGGGGAAGTCACAACCCACAAACAACCGCTGGAATTGCGGCACAAACTTCTGGAAAAATACCGGTTTCTCCGCTTGGCCGACGTACTCGTCGCCAATGAAGAGTTCCGCTTGGCCGGCGCCCCCTATCTCGGCGGCCCAGGCAGTGCCGTACTTTTCAGCGATTGGGTGATTCTGTGCACGGAGCATTGCCTGGAATTGGCCGTGATTTGGATGTAGGATCCGGAGGCGGTCCATCAATTCCAAGGCTGCAAGTGCAGCCTCGACCTTCGAGTCCTGGCTCGTGGCGGTGTGGAATTTGTGGGCAAGAGGATGGATTTCAAGGAACGTTAACTGTGGGATCTTCATGGTTTTATTATTTATAGGTAGGTGTGGAAGAAGAGGAGAAGGAGGAGTGAATTGAAATGGGTGGCGTTCCTGTATTTTGAAAAATAGACGAGCTGAGTCACGCAATGGAAACTGGTTGATTGGAATTTATTATTATTTTTTAACTTGGTTTATATTTCAAGTCGCCTCCATTGAGCTTTAGAAGATATGTGAGTGTTTCGGCGATATAGACGCACGACGCGCGATTGATACGATAGTTAATGCGATTATTGGCCCCTGTGCCTATTGATAGAAATGATATAAGGTCAGCCAAGAAAAACTTTTTATATGGATCTTGTTTTCCAAAGATTCGGAAAAAGGTGATGATGAAAGTTAATATATTTGGATGCACCCACATCAAAAAGTGAAGATGCATCTGTAAGTGCGGGGATGTCGTGTACTGTGATGTTTGATGTTTGATATATGAAACGTCAGAGCACTCTTCTTTCCAAACATACATACAATTTCTCGAAGAGTCAAAATCTCGAAGAGCATTAATGCCAGCAGGGTTTTGTAGTCCTATCGGTCAGATACATTGTCTGCCAGTATTCTGAAAACGTAATTCCCAAAAGTAAATCAACTGACGAGATCTTCATCTATTGGCTTCACTTTGTTGATTAAAAGGCTTACATCTGCGAGATGCTTCTCAGGCTTTTCACGTTCAAGGTTAAACTCAGTAATATCATAGTGAAGCTCTTTCAAAAACGATTCCACGCGCCCGATGATCCACGTCATGCGGTCTTTCAATTCCTCAGATATTGTTAGAGGGACGTTTGGGTCGTCCTAATATGTTTCGGGCTCTCGCTCAATCCCTAATTTTGGAACAGGAGAATCTTTCAATAAAGCCTCCCATTTTCACTTTGTGGATTATTCACCCTTTTTGAAACTGCCACCAGTCTACACCGTCGATAAGAAAGAGGATATTGCGACGAGAGCTGTCACGTGCGAATTCATCAAATGTGTCTTATTACTTCCAAATGAGAGTGGAATGTCCAGTTCAGAGTTTTGAGCTAAACAATTTGGGGATTGGGTCCTTGTTCATATTGCCTAGTAGACTGGGCAGTACAATTCAACAACATTCATCTTCGGTTTGTATGGCTCATCTGCGAAAAACACTATACTCCATGGAACCCTTGAAAAATCATTTGCCATTCCATGTTTCTTGAGGTATGATGTGGTGTTAGATTTCTTTTATAGGCAAGTAGACGGGGAATCTGCCAGAAATTAATGATTGTCCAGCTCTCCACGCTATATCGGCACCTATTTTCGAAACTTCACCGTGTGTGTTGGACTTATGTAAGAGTGATGTAAGACTGATGTAAGGTTCGGGCCGTCGTCTTCGAGTGGGAGTAGTCTCCGACAAATAATTCATCCGAACAAGCCAACTGAGAAAAAACTGTACAACATTTTTAATCGAGTTTCTGGTACTCTGCACGCGATGAAAACAGAATCGAAACCTCATCTCAGTGAGTCTTGTTTCAGGCTTCTGGGCGAGAGTTCGTCACATGATCAACTGTTTTGCAACCATTGGTGGAGAACACCCTCATGCTCTTTGAATGTTCATCTGTCGGATCTTCCTAGACGAAGAAGTCGCGTGATTTACCATACAAGCAGATGACTTTGAAATAGAAGCCCGGCCTATCAACCTCTCACAAATTATGCCTCTCTATATCAACAACAGACTGGTGCTATAGCTTGAGCAAATATGGTACAAGATCGCCGCAAGCCCCCAGCAAAAAGGAACCCACACGTTCATGACCAACGAGCCCGCACGGTACAACGACGCCAAGATGATCCCGATCGTGCTGCCTACAATGGCGCCCTGCAAGGCACCCATGAATGCATAAGATAAGGCCACCAAGATTGGTTTAATTTTGGAGAAAACGCTCGTGGGGACCGCCACCTTGGGTCCACGAGAGCCCCGGATCGCCATCGTCGCCGCACACCCGCAGCCGACCAACGTGTATGCTGCAAGAAAGAAAATCAGCACCCAGTACATTGTGAACATTAGGATATCGTGCGGGTAGTAGAGGTACTTCGCCGACTCGCCCGAAAGCGCCCAGTATAGCCCTGGAAACCGGGGCGTCGTGTACCCGAGAGGCACGTATACCGAGGAAATGAACACCTTCATGGCGTCAAAAGGTATTGCCAGAGGAATGCTGTGATTTTCAAAAAGTAAATTCCGCTATATTTCCTTTTGGTCACGTGACTTGATAGCGTCTCATATCACGTGACTGCACCGCCGCGCTCGCCACTCACTGAGGCCCTTGGGCCAGTGAGACATGCCTCTAGTAGTCCACCTGATCTCACTCAATCCATCATATATAGCCTTCTAAATATCTCACAATGTCCAGAAGATACGACTCCAGAACCACGATCTTCTCTCCCGAAGGTAGACTTTACCAGGTGGAGTACGCGCAGGAAGCCATCGCCAATGCAGGCACAGCGATCGGAATCTTGGCCAGCGACGGTGTAGTTTTAGCATGTGAAAAGAAGGTGACGTCGAAGTTGCTCGATAACGACGGCTCCGCGGAGAAGTTGTACCATTTGAACGACCAAACGATGTGTGCTGTTGCCGGAATGACGGCCGACGCGTCGATCTTGGTCAACAATGCGAGAGTCACTGCGCAGAGGTACTTGAAAACGTACAACGAGGAGATTCCCTGTGAGCTTCTCATCAAAAGCTTATGCGACGTCAAGCAGGGCTACACGCAGCATGGCGGGTTGCGCCCGTTCGGCGTCAGTTTCATATTTGCCGGCCACGACGACAGAAACGCATTCCAGTTGTACACGTCGAATCCTTCGGGAAATTATAGCGGCTGGAAGGCCACGGCGATTGGCGCCAACAACGCCGCGGCCCAGACGTTGTTGAAGAAAGATTACAAGGACGAGATCACGTTGAAGGAGGCGTGCGAGTTGGCCATCACCGTGCTTTCCAAGACAGTCGACAGCAGCAACTTGAACAGCGAGAAGTTGGAGTTCGCCTCGGTCAGCTTGGCCGAGGACGGCACGACCGTCGTGCGCAAGATCTGGGCCGACGCCGAGGTCAACAAGTTGATCGAGGCCACCGGTGTGTTGGAGAAGCCGGACGAAGAGTAGATGCGAGCAAAGGTGCGAGCAAAGGTGCGAGAGTAGATACGAGAGTGAATACGGGAGTGGATACAAGGGTAGATAAGAGAGTGGAGATGAAGATGTGGACGTGTTGGTAGGAGCGGCTCTCATTGGCAGCAGGGGTATTTACAAGTGCGTGGTGAACCGACTTTCCAGCAATTGACCGAATCTGTGTTCCGTTTTGCATTGCCCTGATGCTGTTTTCCTTTTATTTGTTCTCGTTTGTGGAATGTTGAGACTGGACCCGGATCAGACGCGCCTGCTGGGCTGAAACAGACAAACACTTCGCCAGTATCAAAGTCAGTGCTATCGGGCTATTGGGCTATTGGGCTATTGGGCTATTGGGCTATTTTAAAGAGCTTGTTGACTCGTGAACTATGGCCCAGAGCATAGAGCATAGAGCATAGGCCATTTGCTAAATCGATCTCCCTTATGTCTTGACTCATGAGTATGCTAGTTTCTCGCAAGGGCTGTGATGTAGATGCGCATGTCTTTGAGTGCCCCTTACATGTAATGATACAACAGAACGACCGATAGTTACAAAGCAAGAGTAGGAAAATTGTTTTGGCAGAAATGTAAGTTTTGTAAGTATTCATTGCGGAACAAGTCCTATATCTCTGTCTGGGTCCGACCCCTTTCATGCTTAATGTCACCGCCAATCGCTTTCGCACAGCAACTCAGTCTCACTTTTGGAAACTGGGGTCTGAGATCTGGCATATACCGAGACGTTTCCTAACGTCTTTTATGAGTAGCAGACTGTTCAATCACCTCGATTCTTTTCCTCGCGTTACTCAAGAGGAACCGAGATATCTACAAAAATATATTAAAACAATACAAAAGAAGAACAAGAAAAGAAGAAAATAGAAGAAGAACAAAAAACAAAGAAAAACACATTTCTCCAGACCCTCAATTGCATTCACTGTACCTAAAACTAACTGTCCTCCTGTGATTCCCTCAAGATGGACTTTATGACGCCAGGGCTCCAGGGCAACGTGCTCCGTCAGGCCCGGTCCACAAACACAATATCCTTTCGATTATTAAAACAGATCCAGCAATTGAACGAAAAGACCAATGCGTTTTTGGCTTCGCTGGGCACAGACCCAGAGGTATCGAAGTGCACTGGCTCCAGCGAATCTGTGGCAGAGATCTTCACTGACTTCTACTACAATCTCCAGATCAACTGCGACGGCAAGTTGGCGGCTGTTCCGGAAGTTCACATATACACTCTAAAAAACTACCAGCACAGACTTTCGAAAGCCACGGTCTCCACTGACTTCGAACGGGGCCTTGTCTCTCTCATTGACGAGTACTGTGTATTGCTAGGCCTCCACCATTTGGCCAACTCGCTTTTGCTCAAAACCATCATCGCCAAGTCCCATATGGGATACTGGGTGAACTTGAAACTGTCCTCGTGGGGCAAATTGGTCTATGGTGTACAAACGTTGCCTGAGCGTGTTTACCACACAGTAAAAGCGGGTTTCTCCAACGCGGTGTCACTCGCCCAGGAGAAACCTGGCCAGTCACGTGTTTCACGTATTTTTAACCCGCTCGTGCGGTCATTTAAACTCATCTTCAAGAGCACATGGCGCAATCTCAACATAAACTTTATCGTGAAGCAGTCTCGGTTTCTGTTCGTAAAGATCCCCTTGAACTTTCTCGACGAGGAAATCAAGGGCAAGATTGCATTGCTAGCTGCCAGTTTGGATGAGAACTATAAGATTTTGGGTGTTTTCCTAAATAGCCTACCTGTCTCAAGCACGTCACTTGCTCAAATAATACCCGACTACAATGCCACTCAAAATGGCGATGTGGTGTCCCAGCTCGAGGGTATTGAAAAGTACATGGAAGAAAAAACTGATTCCACGCTGACCTCGCCTCCAAATACGCTTGTTAGATACTGGCCACTCTTGCTCATCACAGTACAGTATGGCCCCTCTCTTTCCCTCAACGCATGGCAGAATCGAACCGAGATTGCCAATTGGATCCGAATCAACTTCATTGACACAATCGTCGGGTTCTGGCGCAACTGGATCATCAAGCCCATCAGCGACATGTTGAGCATTCTCCGCAATGACGACGCCTTGACCATCACGCTGAAAGAGTCGCTCAAATCGGACCTCGATTCTCTCGAGCGCATGGTCACGGAGTACTTGGCCGATACCAACGTGAGCGTGAGCCCCGCGGAAGTGCATGCTGCAGTGAAGCAGGGAGACTTGACCATGGTGATGTCGCAGTACGAAGACGAGCTCAAAACGCCGTACCGGTCGATCATCACGGGTCTGTTGATCCGGTCGATTTTGATCCAGGTGCAGAAAACGAAGGTCGACGGCGACTTGGCCATCTCGGGAATCGATAAGCTCCTCAAGCTGCAACAGCTCTTGCTCGGAGTGTTATCGATTCTGCCCTCGCTTTTCATTCTTTACCAGGCCAACAGATTCATACGGAAGGACGCGTCTCTCACGCAGAGCTTCATTGACCGCCGCATTGACTGTCTCCGGAGCATGAACCAGATCAACCGGTTGGTGAATCGGGAGAACTCCGAGGACAAATACATCACTGACGGTAAGCTTTTTGTCGAGGTCGTCAATCTCAACTTGCTCTCGCAAAAAGTCATTCCAAAGGCTTTACGTGGGGAATTTTTGCAAGACTTGAATCAGCTTGCACTTGCCAGCTCAGAAGACAATATTGACATCCGAGCAGCGGTGAATAGGGTCTGGAACATGTATTCGCCGTTCTTCAGGAAATAGTGAACAAGAGAGATGGGAAGTTGATACTGGCTGCTAGAATGAATACGAGCAATGCGTGCGGAATATGGCTTTTTTTTCGATGGATCCATTGATTAATGGGGAGCCAAAAGGTTGCCTTATAATATACATGAATCGAATCTTTGAAAGAGATTAAAGGATATTGTAAGTTTGATATTACGCGCATCAAAGATTTGTTATCTGAGAAGATAAAAAATTCTAGTCTAAAAGAGCATCGTACAAGATACAAAGGTGCTATCCTACGAGAATTTAACCCGCTGCTCTTTACGAAGAATACGGCTTTTGAATCTGAATTAATGTGGCATATCAAATGGTAAATGTAGATATCCCCGTATCTTGCAGCCCCACTCGCAAAGTTCGCGAAGTTCATCCTCTGCACCTTTAGGCTTCTTCCCCTTTTGAGGAAGCCAGGTTCCCCGCTCTAGCTAAGAATTATTTTCAACTGTGGACCCGGAGTTAGCTCGGACATACGCATCTTCAAATCTGTGTCGATGATCGCACAGTCCACATCAAATCTCCCTGCGGAGTGAGGAGAAAATCATTTCAAGCATTCTTTTAATAATTTGAAAACATCTCTCTTCTGAAATTTTTTTGTGTGGTTGAATCAATTCGTTGATGTTAGCATTCAGCCGCTTTCAAGAAAGCAATCGCAGACGCGAGCACTCGGGTATTTTCACCTGGCACCGGGTCACCGGACGTAACCGAGCTTTTGTCACCTGCAAAAGATAGCTGTGTGCAGTCCATCTCCGTTATGTCTGGCTTCCCGCGGCTTTCCCCTCTCCCCACGCTGCGAAAATAGCAGATTGCGGGGAAGAACAACACCCCTACGAGAAAGCGTTATCACGAACTATGTGCAATATCACACTTTGCCATCCCGTGCGGCCCTCACATATATGGGACCCATTGACCTCATTTTTCTCCGTCCTTCACGTGACACTCACATATCAAACCTACATAAAGGGGCTTTTTGGCTGCTGCAGACTAGAATTCCGAGAATCGCATCACAATCTGAATTCATTGGCTGGAACACATATAAATCTCAACTTGTTGAAAGCTTTTCGGGAAACTAATCATCAACAATTGATCATTTTCATCTCAGCACTCGTGCTTTAATACTCTTTTCGCAACCACCTTTGACCCGAACCCATCTGGAATATATTAGAACCATTTCAGAACTTGGCCACATAGTTCTCACACAACACTACAGATTCTCAAGATGGCAGAACTTTTACCTAAATCAAAGGACTTGTACTTCGTGAACGGAATAAACGATCCAGGCAAGTTTGGCACGAAGACACCCACGGGCAATTCCCGTCTCTATAATTGCAAACAGTGTGAACGGGCTTTCACAAGATACGAGCATTTGAGCAGGCATGTCATGCTGACCCACAACAAGTTGAGACCTTTTGCGTGTGGAATCTGCTCGCGGGCGTTTTCCAGGCGGGACTTGCTTTTGAGGCACGCGAAAAACCTCCATGAAGGCTCGGAGTTGGCCGTGCCTCGGATTCGAAAACCAATCAGAAAGTTGGATTTCGAAAAAACAATTGTACATTTCAAGCTGGAAGAAGAACGTCTGGAGGAGGAGCGACTGGATGAGGATATGGTCGTGGTGTCTCTGCCTGAAACGAAACGGTTGAAATTGTCAGTGGACATGTTAGTGAGCTAGCTGCTTGAGCTTCTCGTTTTATTTTCTTTACTTACGACGTATGATATTGGTAGTAATTGCGAAATGTGAAGATGGTGAATCTCTTTTCTTAAATTCGGTTTAAACATGCCCCTGATAGGCTTAATCATGTAATGATCAGTCTGTAAGGCCTGCTAGGGCGCTACAGACCTAACAACCCAATATATTTGTCTTAACTTCCAGGACATTTTATAAGATTTCTATTTCGAGTCACCGAAACATCTTAATCGAGCTTGTAGATCAACATGATATTTGGTGTGAATAAAAAGTCTGATACTTTCAAAATCCAGCCATCTGTGCGCCCCTCATCCTCGGATTTCTGATTAGCCAAAAATTCACGAACCCGATTGTTTGGCGCGGCTGCATCTGACCTGCATATTCGTATTATGTTTAGCATGTGGAGATGGTCCTCGAATGCCTTTCACAAATATGGCCAGAAAATGATACAGCCTCTTTTCGTATACCCAGTTAAGCATACGCCATGGTTTATAGTGGTAGCTAAAGGAGCATCCCATTTCTACTTTAACTCCGAAACCAACGCGTCGGTGTGGCAACTTTCAGACACAAACATCGAGGACCTTGAACAAAAGGTGAATTTCGATGAGTTGGCGATTCTCTTTGCCAAGGCAAATGGCCTACGAATTGTGAAAAAAGACCAAATTCCAAAAAAACGAAAGCTCTCAGAAACTAGAGAACATTCGAAAAGACGCGAAGTGGGCGAAGAACTAACGGGAATTGAGCCTGATGCAAGCGACTCACCGATATCAACAGAACTTCCTGATCAGAGAACATCACTCGAGCATAATGATTCTCTTGATCTCATCGGGAATGCCCTTATAGAAAACCTGAGGCCTTCTATAGAAATCGTTGATGAGAAGGATGAGTTTCCTGAAAACGCGGGTCAAGATGAGCAAACCTCAGTAGGATTGAACCTCGGGTATTCATCTTCAGAAGAGGACGAAGAACAGGATGAAGATGAAGATCAAGAAAGAGAGGAAATTTCTGAAAATGAGGATCAGGAAGGAATCGATTCCCATGCCGGAACCCGTCTGTCAGATGCCGAGGATGTAAATATTGGGCTAGATCTAGCATTTGAATCAGAGGGGGAGGAAGACAAATGTAGAAACTCTGAATTGGCACTTGAAGACTTCAAAAGACTTCTTGATGAGTACCAGGACGAGATTTCGATGTACGATCCATGGTTTCTCGTGGAGGAAGAACTTCTACCAAAATTATCACAGCATCCAGCGTTTTATGGTATTCCTGATCCCACAACAAAAACGAAGATCTTTGATGAGTGGGTGGTCTCCAAGATGAAAGCAGAGCCTGAAATGGTGGCAAAACCAACTGGAAAGTTCCCGACACCAAAACTCTTGTTTTTCCAGATTTTGCAAGAGTTCAAGTCGGATATGCGAAAAGTGTTCTACCCGGAGTTTTACAAGAAACACTCGGCAGAACTCGACGCGTTTTCCGCAGATTGGCCCCGCGTGAATCTCGAGAATCTTTACCGAGAATTGCGAGTCACTTTGAATGACTATGCAGACTACGAAAAGGCCGAGAAAAAACGTAATCCCGAAGGCAATT
Organism: Metschnikowia baotianmanensis; assembly: GCA_030565705.1. NCBI lineage: Eukaryota > Fungi > Ascomycota > Pichiomycetes > Serinales > Metschnikowiaceae > Metschnikowia > Metschnikowia baotianmanensis. Next base: position 30,348 of record JAJMCI010000111.1, read on the forward strand.
TGAAAGTAGCACATGTGGAAAGTTTTCTCCGACGGAAGCTCCTCAACTCCAAGTTTAAACTCCAGGACGAAACACAAACCTCATTGACTAAGGCTAGTCATTTCGATCGATGGATGCAACTATGCAATGATCACTCATTACCGGAACTGGTCGTCTCTGACGCCACCAACTTTATTCTCGGAGACGAGAAACGGCTCGCTGCTTATCTCCGCGTGATGGAATCAATTTAACGCCCGAGCCGACGCAGAGCGCGTTTCGTTCTGCGGAACACCGGCTGTGAGATCGGGCCGTGGTTTATGCAGACACGGTTCCACGATACCGTATGTCAAATGTCTTAAATTCGCGAAAAGTGTCTCTTCGAAACATCGTTTCAGCCATGCTGTCATCGAAGTTTTTCTGGTAGATTATAAGTAGGTCCCAATAATCACCCATTGATTGGAATCTCGAAGCGTGTATAGCGAAGGTCCACTCGTCACGTAATGGGTGAGAGCAAGCAGTAGCTCAAAAGCCACCTTGAGCCTCATTGATCTTTCGCAGCCTACATGATATCATAATATGTCATTCAGAGAAACCTTTGGAATATCGTTACAGTGAAAGCGGCCACTGTAATTTCAGAATAAAGATCTACATTATTTTTTAAAATGCTTGCAGACACCAGTGAAATCAGCTATGGGCTCCGTAGAATTCCAATATGGTGTATACTTTTATCGTCACCTCTTCACCAAAAGAAGCGAGAATGAGCTTCCAGGGATCATGAAATAGCAAACATATGCTCTACCTGGGGTCACGAGTGCTTGAGTCATCACGGCTTCGTCCCTTCAAGAACCCACTGTGCCTCTGAACTACAATATATTAAAGTTTTATGATGTGAGACCGACAATTCTTAAAAGAATGGATTGCGTAAAGAATGACTGTTTTTGCGGATGTTCATCATGAGGTAGGACCTAGGTCACGATACATTCTCAGGTGGTAGGCTAAGAAAAAAAAGCTAACGTGTCCTATTAAAAAGCATATCCAATTACACTTCTGGTCACAGATCGTTATTTCCTATCCCGAGGTTCTAGTTATCGATTGGTTTTTTTTATATAAAGACTTATCAAAAAAAAATATGTGACAATACCCCTTGGCGGATGCGCAAAGATAACTGGAGATCGTCGGATGAGACGGAGGTGAACTCGGAGACGGAAAATCTAAGTTAGTCAGCGGGTTCGCGAATTTCACAAACTGCATACCGTTTTACCTGGCAATAGCAAGAGTAGATACAGCCACCAATAATGGCTCCCAAAATCTGCTTCAAGTCTCCCAGCAAAATTGATCTCTCCAGCTAGACTACGATTCTCTCAAAAATCTCTTTCGTGGTCCAAATGGGACATGAACTGCCTACGAACATATCAGGCCTGTGTTCCCTTGTCCTGCACACGCGCGTGCTGGCAGCCAAGAAAAATGTGTAGCTACCCGTTTGCGCGATTTGGAAGCATACACTTGTGACGGAGATGCTTGATTTGGCATCATGGCCCTGCCGTTAATTACACGCAGTCGCCCCCACGCAATCTTATAAATCCATGTAAGTTCCCATTATTGTGTTCGCGACGTAAAAACCGAATCACCTATCGAAGTTTTTTGTAAAGGCGCACCTCTTCTCTCTTCATTCTAAAGAGCACACTACCGAGCCCGCCCACTGTATCTACATCTTCCTATCCACCATGTCACATTCGATGCTTGGATTCTTGATCAAGCGAAAGTCTCTGTCGAGTCTCGAGACAATCGGTTCTACCGAGCAACGGGTTCCGGCGAAGTCCAAGTGTCCTAGGAGGCGGCGTGCTGCACTGAAAGGATCCACAGTGACTGTGTTGAACAGATCGCAAGCAAAGCATGGGAGCGTGTCTTCTAATGGCAGCCAATGAGGCCACAATCATACCCCTAATGAGAGAAGCAAACTCTACACAAATAAGCCCTTATTTATGACTAATGAAATTATGTGTTAATGCTCGTTCTCGCTGTAGAAATATTAAATAGGAGGGCGATCGCTCCAAAGAACTCAAGCCACGTCACCTTATTATATGGGCGGTAACGGTGTGCGGCACACGGGACATTGCAATTTGTAGATTATCCAGTCCTCCAAGCAGCCAGTGTGAAATGAGTGATAACAAGGCGTGATCATGACCTCCTTCATCAAAGCCTCTAAAGACTTCTTGTTTCCGTTCTCGGCCATCAAGACGGGAAAGCTCAACGCGGACATGCAAATGGCACAATCGCTCTCGTGTATGGCAACCTCTTGCTCCGGTACCACCTTTAGGTTTGCGAAGATATCACGTGAGAACCCGTTTTCTAGGTCCCGGACATGGATGATGGGATGGTAATTATATTGCTCGGGGAGCCACTTGGCGTTGAGCCAGAACCTGGCGCCGAGCTTGCTTTGCAAGTAGAGCAAGAAGATCTGGGTCGATATCCAGCAGAATACTGTAAGTAGCAACACTGGGTTCCGGGGATGTCTGAAAGGATTGGACAGGTCCAAACAAAGATAAGCCAAAGGCACCAATCTCACCAAAGACGTTCCAAAGACGAACTCCCACTGGATGGACTTTGATCTGTTCTTCAACGTGTTGCGGAGAAATTGGGGGATCCAGTATGAGTTGATGATTAAAAGCAACCAGAACTCGAACACGCGCACGGCATTAACGCTCCACATGGTTGCGTTCAAGATGAGAAGCGTGACTCCAAACGAAAGGACGATGCTGAATGCAAAGTAGGACATGACGCTGGCCGAAGTCGGTCCTGTGACGGCTTGGTTACCCGGTCCAGCTGCTTGAGGAGCTGCAGGTGGTGCTGCAGGTGGCGCTACAGGTGTCGTATTGGTGTTTGTAGAGGCAGGTCCATCATTAGTAACGGCGGTTCCAGCTCCCGGAGCGTCACTCTGAGGATCTTGGGCCCTGCTATCACGTGACCCCCGAAGAATCTGCCACCAGGACGCTCCTCTTTCGTTGGATTGCGCGGCCTCGACGGAGGAGTAGTACCGGAGCTCGAACACGTAGAAAAGCAAGATGTTCAACACGGTGTTGCATGCGCAAATGAGGTACAAGTCCAGGAGCCACATGATCAGCATCATGAGCACGGCGACGATCAGGTCGTACCCGCTGAGAAGGCCGATGCAGAGTGTCGATACGTTGGACAAGTCGCTAGGAGTGCGGCTCGCCTTGGCCTGGCGCATGAACAAGTTGAGTTCCACCAATGTCAAGAGAAACACGCCCACCAATGCACGACGGAGTTGTGAGAGCCGGATCTCGGTGCGGATTCCTGACAAGACCACGTCTTCTTTTTTCTCAAACACTAGGCCACAGTCGGGCGAGTAGAGAAGCGCATGCTCGACCTCGATCTCTGGGATGTTCTTCGGGAGGGGTAGTCCCTGGCGAAGCTTCAACTCGTCGTCTATAAACTGCAACTCTTTGTGAGTAAATGACGTTTTTTGGAGCTGTAAAAACAATATTAGCTCGCACTGTGTCTCGGCACGCTCGACGGCCACGGTGACCTCGTCAAGCCCCACCTCCTTGTCTATATTAGCCACGTCAAGTAAACGGCCCACCAAAGTTTGCGCTTTTTTGAAGTCTTTCTCGCCCATGGCAAAGTGGGGGAGCCCGTGGGTGCCCAAAAACTTGGCAGACCGTGTAAGCCCCACGAGCGAGCCTGTATCCTGGAAGTAGACCGCAAACATGGCAAACTCGTTGCGACTGTACTTGAGAGAATCAGAAATTTCTACGTTTACATGCACGAGCGAGGCCCCCTCGTGCAACTCGATCCCGAGCCGCGAGGTCTGGAGGTCGGGGTACACGGCGTGTAAGGGTTGGATTCTTAGCACCAAGTTGCCCTGCAGGTAGGTCACATTGCCCACCTTTTGCTGTGTCTCCGGGACTTCTGCAGGCGGCAGGTTGTTTTCAGGGTCCTCCTCGTACCGCTGCTTCTGCTCCTCGTACCGGGCCTGCCGGTAGCTGTTGTAGTACTCTTTGAGGTAATGTGGGAGCTCCATAGATACAGGCGAGAGCTGCTTCGAGTCCGGCAGAACATCGAAGTCCCCGTAGATGTCACTCAGAATGTTGAGCGGGTATGCATGTCCGGCACCTGCCACCGGGTCTGTGCCCCAGAAACTCTTGACCTTGCCACTTACTAGGTTAGGCAATATGGAGTCCTCCTGTGACTCCTGCCACGGCGACAGGCCGGAATAATTACGAAACGGCCACTCCAGCACGTTTCTGTGCAGTATCGAGTCCTCGTAAGAAAGCTGAAGCCCGGTCAAGTTCCCGTAGCCCGAACTGTAGTCGCCTTCCAGAAGCTCTGCCTGGCCCTGTTTAAGAGTGGTGCGATATTGCTCGAGCACCCGGAGGTATTTCTCGGACCCGGCGTCGGGCGCGCCGCGCGGGAAATCTAGAAAGATTATAAGGAGCAAAAGAAAAAGAAAGGTTTGTCGGTTCATGGTTTCCGGGCGGGGAAGTGTGTTTTGTGGTGGCACCAGATCTGGCACAGCCAAGATAATCTGGAGTTGTGTGGGTCACGTGACCTGGCCCGGGCGCGGTGGGTTGGCGCTACCAATGGGGATTATTATTTCACTGGGCACCCATTGATTCTTCTGGGTGATACACTTAATTTTGGATTATTTATTGCCTTCTCTGGAATCTTTATATGAGACTTGAAAAATTTTGGGATTACCCTCTGTACTGATCTGATTAGCTCTCTTCAATCTCAGAGACCATTGGGTAAGCTCTACTTTCGTGATTGTTCTCTTAATTTCTGGTGTGTGCCCCCGAAATCTCTCCCCATCAACTAAAACTCGTCACTTACCACGTAAATATGAAATTCTCTACATTCTCGATATGAATTCTAAAGTTGTTTATTTTGGTGTTATATGTGACAAGCTATATCGCTGCAATCTCTCAAAAGATTGCATCTAGAACGCCTGCTATGAAACCCTGCCGCGCAGCGGCGGTGGAAGTATTGGTATTTTGTGTCGAGGTGGCAGCAACGCTTTCGCTTTCCGTGGTGGGTGTTCCAGTGGCGCTCACGGAAGAATCCACGGCGGACGGAATCGCAGAACTCAGTGGAGCATCTGAGGAGGTTCTTGAGGCCAGTGCGGAGGTCAATGTGGAAGATTCAGCAGAAGCACTTGGATCCTTGGTTTCGGATACAGCACTGCTTGAAATGGCGGATGAACTGCTTGGGACGGCGGTGTTGCTTGCACTAGCAGAGCCAGACAAACTGGCGGATCCACTAGCGCTGGCTGATCCAGTGGCACTGATGGAGTTGGTCTTGGAAGTCGTGGAAGTGATGGTGCCGAACTCGCCATCTTCGTCGATGCATTCACTCGTGTACTCGCTCACCTCCACCGTGGTATGGGTGGCGTGGTTTGTGGTGGTGTATGTTGAAACCAAGGTAATCAAGGTAGTGACACTGCTCTCCTTTCCAGAAACAGTTGTCTTGTAGGAAGAAGTGAGTGTCGTGCTGGTCACGATTGTCGTGCCGCCAGATCCACTTCCACTGCCTCCTGACCCGTTCCCATTGCCACCTGATCCACTACCAGAACCGCCAGATCCCGATCCGTTTCCGCCACTGCTGATCTCGCCAGTCTCGCAGTCGACCTCGTCTTCGTCTTCATCATCGGAATCTTCATAGTCGAAGTCGTCGTCTCCGCAGTCGTAGTCGTCGCAATAAGCGTTACACTCGGGATCGTAGATACCGCCGGAAGATCCTCCTCCCACAGAGTTACCACCCGAAGAGCTACCACCCAGTGGCCTCACCGTCGTTGTGATCGTGGCTGTGGTTCTGTACCCGCCATTGCCGCCATTGCCACCGTTTCCACCGCCGGAAATCACAGTGGTGTAAGTTCTGACTGTCTCCTTCTCGCGCTCAATCTCCTTGTCACTAGCACTTGTGGCGTAGGTGGTAGTCACGACGTATGTTGACTCGATGCCCTCCACATTGGCTGTGGTGACCGAGTATGTTCTCGTTGTAGTATAAACAGTCTCCTTGGTGGTGTAGCGAGTGCTTGAAGTATCATTTTTGGTACCTGTCTTGCTGACACTGGAATCAGGATTGGTCTCGGTTGTTTCTGAGGCTGTGGAAGGAGACACGGCTCCTCCTGTGGTATTTGTTGTCTTCACTCCCGTTGCACTACTGATAGAGCCATCAGATTCAATGCAGTCACTCTCGCCGTCATCATAAGTAGACGATGAGAGGGCAGAAGATCCGTCGGTAGCTGACAAGGTAATAGTAACCGAGCCGTCCGTGACCGTTAAGGAAACAGAAGCAGACTCATCAGTAGTGGATGGTGTGATACCTGTTGCCGTTGATGACTTCGATCCCCCACTGTTGATAGAACCATCTGACTCGATGCATTCGCTTTCTCCATCACTATAGATTGAGGATGAGGCAAGGGACGACAAGTCTGTGCCAGTTGCAATAGTGAAGGTCGAGTTCCAGGCATTGGACTCTGAGCCTGAAAGTGTCTCTGAAACAGCAGATGAGATGATTGTCAGATTGGACGACACCAATTCAGACTCCGAAGCAGGCACCGTTGTCGAAGGTATTGGGCCAGTTGTGGTTGGAATATTGGTCTTAGAAGTCACAATCAGCCCATCGGACTCAATACATTCGGATTCGTCATCGGTATACGACAGGCCCCCGGAAGTGGAAGCAGAGCCATTGCTGGTAATAGTTGAGTTGCCTGTTACGCTCACAGTGGGGGCGGGCTCGTCAGTGATACTCTCCTCAGTTGCAATTGGTTCGGTGTTGGTCACAGGAGGGCCGGTCACAGAAGCCGTTGGCTTGGTGGTGGTCTTGGTGGCAGTATTGCTACCTGTAACAACTGAGCCGTCCGATTCAATGCACTCACTCTCGCCCTCATCCCAGGTCGCAGTGGAACTCGAGGACCCACTAGACGTACGAGAAGACGTTCCAGAGGAGGAATTGGAAGAAGTTCCACTGCTGGATCCCAGAGCCGTAGTTTCTGGCGATTCTGTTCCCATAGACTCCGACTCCTCGCTATTTTCTGTAGTTGTTGAGGTGGTGGTGGGCCTGGTAGTGGTGGGGCTAGTGACTTCGCCGGATGTGTGGACGTTGCCCTCGGTGTCAATACATTCATCGATATCCTCGTCAAATCCAGTTACAGACAGCATCGTCAGCGACTTCGTAGTCGTTGATTTCTTTCCCCAGAGTCTCAACACGTCGTTGTCAGAGCTGGCGCTCAATGAGGAGACCAGTGAGAAAGTGGAAGTTTCACTGGAAATACTCGAGACAAGGGAAGCAATACTTGAGGATGCAGGTGCACTAGCAACAGAGCCAGCTCTAGCTGTAGATGCCTGTTTCGAAGAAGACTTGCTTGACGTAGAAGACCTGTTCAATGCAGCAGTAGAGATACTCGAACTATTTGCGGCATATGGGGAATTAAGAGTAGCGGCGCCAATGTCTCCTGAGACACCTGCTAAAGCATCCTCAGATACTCCTAATGCTGCTGCTGCGGCTGCAGGTGATGCAGAAAGTGTTGATGGAGCTTCCGGCGCTACTGCGGCTGCAGGAGCTTGTTCTGCCGCTGGAGCCTGAGCTGGAGCCGCTGCTGACTGAGACGAAGAAGAGCCAATTTTGCCAAATAACCCTCCAAGAAATCTCTTTGCCTTCTGTGTGTTCTCATCCACCTGGTTCAGAGATCCACCTATAGTATCTCTGGCGACGAGATCATTTTCGTCTTGTTCACTTGCTTTTGCAACGGCTGAATTGGCACAGACAAGAAGCGACAAAAGCAATGGAGAAGTTTTCATTCTTTTTGTTAGTTGGTACTCACGAAAGAGCACTGGGTATGGTAAGCCAAGGCTGGAAGCTGTGTAAGATCAAAGCCTTTTTCAGAATTGGTTCTGACTTTTGAGGGTCAAGAAATAAAGATAATTCAAACTGCAAATCTAGACTAGTGATACATCTTTGGGCATAAGTGGCTTATAAGTTTGGGGTATGGTTTTCGTCGGGGCCAAACACTTCCTAATCCGGAAATCAGCGTTCGCAGCCACTTTTCCCAATCTGGGGCCTTTCGGGAATATCCTGCATTGAGAAGAGGGTGGTCCTGCATGCTTCCCGACCCCATACTGTTTCGCCCCTTTCAGTAATGACTGTCGAACAAATAAAAAGGATATTTCCTGCTTGAGTAATCTCCACTGAAGTCGCTAGAAATGGGTTTGTTGACTTCTTGGCTTCCATTGTGTAGGATCCTCTGCTTTTCTCGAATAGAATGCTCAGCTTTGGTATTCTCGTGGCATGCATTCTATTTCCGAGGAGTCGCAGAAAGAAAAGCTCTCTTGAGCCAGAATTCCCCTCTCTGAAAGCTAATTCTCTTTGTATTTGGTTTTGGCGATTATGAAGTGTATTAATTTCCACTCACGATGTTGTACAATGTTCAATGGTGAAATGTGCCAGTTGAAGTCAACATATTGCACCATCCACTTAAAACCTGGATCTTATTACAGATTAAAAATGACACTCTGTAAACAAAGATCGTCTTCATAAAAACATTTAAAACTCTAGTTGTATTTTTCTAACATATTGAAAACTTCTTTCTCTACAATATTTTATTTCATGTAGAAGAAGTTGAGCATGCCCTCCAGGAGTTGTAGCGTATCCGACCGCAACGTGCGCTTGACAGATCTCTTGACTTTCTTCTTCAACGCTCTCTTCAAAGCTCTCTTCTTGATCTTCAGTGAGTTGCAGCAGCAGGCCTTTTTGCTCCCAAAAGCGCCTGAAGGATTGGCTGGTGAAACACCAGAAGAGCCTGATCCAGTCAGGCTCGAGCTGTCTCCAAATAAGTTTTCGATGATAGATCCAAAAGACACTGAGCCAGCAGATGATGAAGAACCACTCGAGGTCGAAACTCCCGAAGAGGAGCTTCCGCCGAAAAAGGAGTCGAAGATCGAGCTAAGAATGCCACCGGATGAGGAGCTCGAGGAAGAAGAACTACCGGAGGACAGAGACGAGGATGAGCCTCCAAATAAGCCTGAGATCAAGCTTGAGAGGAATCCACCTGATGAGCCTCCTGAGCCAAAGCCACCGAAGAAAGTCTTCACCAACTCAGAAAGCAAGCTTTTACCGCCGCCAATTGTCGATTTGACAAGGCTCCTGAAGACATCTGCTCCGATCTCGACCGCAACACCCACCAAGACCGCCAAAAATGATTTGTGACTGGAGTTCGAGTTGCTGCCAAATATCTCACTAAACAAAGTCATAAGCGTGTTTCCGTTGAACAAGGAAGAGAGGAACTTCACAGCAGAGGAAAACACAACTTGAATGATGCCACTGCTTTTAATGGCTCCGAAGATAGAGGGCCATTTGATCAACTGAAACATACTTTGGAACAAACTGACAGTGTAGGACATCAATGTCCTGTTGCCAATAATGGAATGGATGATGCTTCGCACGAGCCCGGAATCATAGATCTCCCCAACAAGAGACACAACGACGTCCAAGAGCGCCCTCTTCTCCATTCCGTACTTCTGAATAATCATGTCATCCGAGAAAACATCTCTCTTAGCTGGATCGTAGTACAAAGCCTTGAGAAAGGTTTCCGATTCTTCGAGCGCCTCACGCTTTCCCAAAGCACCACTGTTCTGCACACTCAGTAAGATATCACGAGCAGTATTGTAGAGCTCGTCATTCAAGTCCTCGTCGTTTAACATCGAGTCAACAAAGTTTGAAATCTTGCCGCTAATCCTCAAAGATGAGAGCAACATGGTAGCATCGGCCTTTCCTTGCGAGATAGCAGATAAAATTCCAGTCTCCAAAGCCTCTTTGAGTCTGGGCGTTTCCGTGAGCTGGTGGATAAAATCACCCAATAAGTCATGGTTGTGTAACTCGACCATTAACTGGTCAATGAACTCTGAGTCATCGCGTCTTTGTAAAGATTTTACAGAATTGGTGTCCTTGCTTGCGTACCTCTTATTGATATCTCTCATTGCACCAACCACATATTCGAAGTTGATGATATCATGGCCAAGCTCGTTCCGTTTCACTATGCTAGCCGCAGAAGAGCCCGCCATCGGAGCAGCCTCGACGAAGATTCCTGCTAGGAATGTGCCTGCTGCCAATAATCCAGAAAACCTCATTTGATATCAATGCGATGATGAGGGGTATAATATAGTATTGCTAATATAAATTGAAAGAGAAAGATTCGTCGTCAAAAAATTTAGAAAAGAATAAGAAGCCATCTTGGCGCTCTGGGTGGGAATTTGCGGCTTTTAATCGACAACACACGAAGAATATTTTGCACCCACCAGGCTCCTGCTCATTACCCCAATAGGAAATAGCGGAGGAAAACGCGGCCCTGATTGAGTAAGCCGGTATATAACTTATCCTGCAGGCGCACACCTTTCTGGATCTTTCCGTTTGGAGAAATATTTGTGTGTTTTGCTTCCTCTAAAAATCGGCTTCCTCTAAAAATCCGCTTCCTCATAGAGTAAAGTACAAGAGGAGGATTTTGTAACAAATTGCAATTCCGTTTGCAAAGATGAATACACTATTGTTAAGATGGTGCAACTTGAAGATCTCTGCTGGCTTCTGAATTGCAGTCTAGGATCACCTATTCCAGAGATCAAAGCCAAGCTCATCTGAACTCGGAATCAATAGATTCAAGGTTGACATCAATTACCAAAATTTGTTTTCATTGATGAAAAGTATAGAGATGGATCATTGATTGGAAGTGGAGGCGATGCTATTTTTATCGTTCGAAGCGCGGCATTAGCTCTGTAATTGTATGCTCCTTGAATATAGCTCCATAGGTGACAAAGTATTCCAGTTGAAAATGAGCTATCCAAAGAACACGCTCATATAAATTTTGACTTTTCCGGGCTGGTCTCATTTTAGATTTATCAGGGTGCTCTGGTGATATCTCGAGGTAATTGACGGTTGATGCCGACGCGACTATTCGTTTACGTGCGGTCAGGACTTCAAACATTCATATCGACATATTAAAGGTCGTTTTTTTGGTAGATGCAATTATTCAAGAAGAACTACACAACTAAAAGCCTCGAGTAAACCAGTGGCTTGGAGGGTGAAGATCAACATTTTGGTGTGTTGAACATTTTATTGTACGATGAGCAAACTGTCTGACCATCAATCCGCCCGCAGGGTTCGAACCCCCAACCTTCACCAGGCAACAGTAAACCCGCGAGGGCTTTGACAACTCCATTTTTTTTAGCTCGGATTGTTTGTATTTGAGAAAGTTTTATAACTATTCGAAGGGTCTTGAATGTTATATTCCAGGCTCACCAAAGAATATATATCAAAGTTGACAAATTATAGTCTTCCGAATAAAAGTGGGTACAGAAGGGCAGTAAGCAAATGATGACTATGAATGAAGTATATTCGCGAGGTACAAAAAGTATCAGCAAAAATCAGAAATTGGACTTTCACCAATGGATGCGTTATGAAAAGAACCCTGATAGGAATGATATAGTCTGAATCAAAGAAGAGGAGGTTTCCGTCTGATCTCTCGAAGTGGTTGCTCAAAATCTCGAAATATGACCTCTTGATCACGTGACCAGTAAACACCGCTGTATACGCCAATACACCCATCAACACGCCATGAACACTCCAACCACACGACATACATGAGACCTTCCCTCGTGCGACTTGTGCGCCAGCGTAGAATCGACAGAAATACCGAACCGCTTCTTCCGCCCCTTGCATTATATAGAGCGATTCTCCGTGCACATGTACACAAACTTCCTGTCGAGCTCCGGTACTTGGGGGACGAGTATGTGAAGGCCGAATTCAAAGCACACAAAAGCACCGAAAACCCGCTATACATTGTCGGCTTCTTGACACAGTGGCAGGACTACCTCCGGAGCCTCGACGGAGGTAAATGGGCCGAAGGAAAGCTCACGCTGCAGCAGTTGGAGAATATGTCACCTGAGCAAGTTGGACAGCTTTACGAGCTCATGAAGGAGACACAGCAGCTTGGAAGCGAGCAATAGAGGAGAAAGGAGGGGACCTGGCTTGGCCACGGTGTAAATAAATCTGTACATAAGAGCAATACCATGTGAAATCACGAAGATACGATAAATGAAAATTCGAGTGCCTCCAAATGATAATCAACTCCAAGAGGTGCCAGACTAGGGGAATAAATTCATCTGATAGCAGAACTCTTAAAAAAGACCACGTCTGGTGAAGTGATGTTCATGTATTCTAATAATTGCGTCTTCTCTCTGAAAAACGTCTACAACCCTTTTCCGTAGTTACCCTCGGCAAAGAAGGCCACGATGATCGCCACGATCTCCTCCAAGGCCTTCAACCACTTGGACAACTCCACGTCGACCTTTGCCTGGTCGCTGCCCAACTTCTCGAAGAAGTCTTTTCTATAAGGACACGCCTTCATCGCCAACTTGAAGATGGGCTTCACCAACATGCCGTGATACTTGCTCAACGTCTTAGAGTAGGCATCGGTAAATGTCACAGTCAACTCTTTCGAAGGGTTGTCGACAGTCTCGCGCATGGCTTGGGCAGTGAACTCCAACCCGCGGGTCAACCACAACAATCCTTGCGTGGCTTTCTTGGTCTTGGAGCCGGCCTCAGACAAGATCAAGCCCTGCAAGGTGGCCAGGTTTGCGGGGTCCTCCAAAAGCTTGGCACGGACTTTTTCGATGTTTCCGGTCATGTCTTTCTGGACAACGCTGAATGCTGAAGAACCCAACAAGTCGAAAAGTTTGACCAAGGCTTCAGAGGCCTCGAGAAACGCATTGGTGTCGATCTTGGACTCGGCCACTGGCACATCCGCAAAGGACTTTTTTCCGTCGAAAAAGGTAGTCATTGTGTGTGAAATTTGTGTTTATATAAGATTTTTTTCAAGGCTAATACCAATCTGATACGGATATATGAAATCTGGGAAAGCACACTAATCGGCCACGCAGATCTGGCAAGTGCGTCGGTGTCGTGGAGACGCAGCAGGGCCACGTAACACAGATCACGTGATCGAGGGTCCTGTTGGTTTCGTAGCCAACGTCGTCTTTGAAGGGAAAAAACGATAAAAGCTTCAGGTGGATATACACCCTGTGATCTCAAAGTATATGAAGTGAAGAAGAAAGATTGCAAAGAATCTGAATCCGTAGATATGAATTGTTGATATATCACATCTTCACGTGACACGACAAGGCGCACGGCTGCAATCTTAAATATAGACCTGGGCTTAGGGAATGTGGATAGCACTTGATCTGTTCTTTTCACTGTCCACATTAGATATTTATCTGGTAAATACCACAGGAGAATAAGAGCAAGGATTAAAGAGATCTGATGCACTAGGGGCTATCAGAGTACGAGAGTAGCTGAAAATTAGGACGAGGTGCCTCGCTCTCAGCCCATTGTCTTATACGTATGATGTGGGGACAAGAGCCGGTAGATTTATCTCTAAAATCAAGAGTGAGCGAGGACTCGAAAAAGATCGCAGAAGAATTATCCATCATCCATTCCTCTTTCCGCGACTTCTTTTTCTATCGCAGTCCTGAATTACCTCAGAGATCCCTATAACGTTTAATAAATGAAGCAGAAATGCTGCAACGAAGGAAACAATAGATGCAAGAATTGAAATTGCAACATTGTCCAAAATTGAAGAGGATCTCTGTATAAGCAGAACCGGAAATGCCCGTGCTAGCAGACGATTCAGTATTATGCAGGGAAAACGCTTTGAATAATTCTCAGCTTTTTTGAGCAAAGGCAGGGCTCCAACATTCAGGTTTCTGAGGAGGAAATGCGTGAGTTTGCTAGCATGAATAGTTCATGCCATGTGTAAATTTCGGGCAAGAACCAGGCCTCGGTAGTCTTGAGTAATATCCAATGAGAGCTTGTCTTATGATTTCAAAGAGCCCCCGCATCAAAAGCACCTTAGTAGATTGTAGGACTGTGGAGAGATGTCAAAACGCTACAACTAAAACTGTCTTTCATCGGTGTCGATCAGAATTTGCTAACTTGAATCTTGAACCTTCCAACTGACATGATATTATTCCCTTGATTCCTTGTTGTATAAGATTATCGTATGTACCCATTTATTGTTTCTTGTTTTGAAGCATACCTGTGCTACCCTGATGATATAGTGCTCTTTACCATTCAAGCTCCTCCGCCCAGCGGACCCGTTTCTCGGTGTCCTGGAAAATCTCCACATCGGGTGTGGATCTCATGCGGTTGTTGTCAAATGCCCGTTTCGTATAAAAGCCCTTATTTCTGTAACTCTCAGACTTTCCCTCTAATGTTCCCTCAGATTGCTGGGACTTCCACATCCGCGCCCTGATGATGGCCATTTTCTGCGTAGCAGATGCAGACACGGTATCGTTGGTGGGAATTTGGACTACCTCGTTCGCATTATCTGGCAATGGAAACCCCTCACAATTTGATGCATTAAGTTCTGTTCCAAATTGCGTGGCATCCGTTGTAGATCCCGTCAGAGCATCCACGAGAAAAATCCGGAGATTCTCTTTCATTTTGATGCTTGGCCTGCCCGGCAGACTTACCCTTTGAGGAACGCAGACCCGCTTTGGCGAAAACAGCACGTCTCGGAGCCTCGGAACAATGCTACCTGCCGAACTCGGTTTTGTGAACGCGTCCGAGCTTGATGGCCGGAGCAGCGGAATCGATGGAATCTGAGAGTAGCCCTTAGACTTTTTGAAGGGTGGTTTCGGTGCGGAATGCTGGAGCTTGCGTTTTGAGGGCTCGAGAATGGGCGAGGCGTTCTCCTTGTTCTCGTCGGAATTGCTGAAAAGTTTACCAGTATTACGATCGAGGTTCTTATTGAGGAGTTTTCTTTTCAGAGGCACCAGCGGTGTGGAATCGGCATCTCGAAGGTACGAGTCGAGTTGGAGATCCAACAGATCGAGAGTATTGGTGCGTGCAGCACGGGCCATGAAAACCCGGGTCCGAAGCTGGTCGTCGAGCTCGTAATTTGCGTTTTCACTTTGGAGCAGATCAAGAATCTTTTGGACCTTATTGTTCTGTAGGCTCTGTGAATTCTGTAGATTTCTTTGTGTATTTATACTCTGTTCCTGGCGAAGATGGTGGGTCATCTGAAAGAGGTCTCCAGACGGCAGCAGCAGCAAAAACAGACATGGCAATTCCGGAAGAGATCCGGTGGAAAGGCTCTGGCGGAGTTTTTCCGGTTTAGGCATTTCTTTTTTGGTCGGACTGGGACTGGTAGCCTCATCCTCGACCAAAAGCGTTGTGGTATCTAGCTGGTGGTCTTCTAGTAGGGCCGAGGCGTTGAACGAGATGTCGAACGACGAGTCGATTTCCATGATTGTGA